>JARQOD010006299.1:0-43566 GCA_033576555.1 Oophaga sylvatica
AAGATCATGGAGATTATTAATCCTGTTTCTTTTCGTTTGCTTCTTCCAGGGACATTTAAGATCCATAACGTGTTCCACAAGTCCTTGTTGAAGAGGTTTGTTGAGCCAGTGGTTCCTGCTGCTGTGCCTCCTGACCCTGTTTTGGTTGAGGGCAATCTGGAGTATGTGGTTGAGAAAATATTGGATTCTCGTTTTTCTAGACCGAAACTCCAGTATTTGGTTAAATGGAGAGGTTATGGTCAGGAAGACAATTCTTGGGTGTTTGCTTCGGACATCCATGCTAGGAGACTTATCCGTGCGTATCATAGAACTCATCCTGACCGACCTGGTTGCTCAAATGAGGGTTCGGTGACCCCTCCTCAAGGGGGGGGTACTGTTGTGAATGGGTTTGAGATGAGTTCTGAGCAGAGGCTCCCTCTGGTGGTTACAAGCGGTGCTAGTGAAGATTGTGAGGACTGGGAATCAGGTGTTACTGACTGGTCTTTATAAGGGAGTCATTTTCCCATCAGGGTTGCCGGTGATCAATTGTTCTGGTCTGAATCCTTCATTCCAGTTTCCCTTGTAGCCTGCTGTGTCGTGTCTGCTTCTCCTGCTAACAGATAAGTCTTTTCTGCTTTTGTGTTTGTGCTTGATTTTTGCATTTTGTCCTGCACTTCTGTGGGGGCCTTCAGGGTCCCTCCGGGGGCTTCTGCCCTCTCAGTTTAGTTCATCCACTGAGTTTTGTACTTTTGCTTTTTCCAGTTTTTTCAGTGGCTGCTGTTTTGATTTTGTTACACCAGAGAACTAATTTAGGTGGTAGAGGTCGTGTGATCTCAGGTGATTTTGAAATTAGTAGAGTTGGTGTTTTTCAGGGTTTTCTGGGATTGCAGTAAGTACCCTTCCTATCCTTTTCTATTTAGATAGTTTGGGCCCCAGCGTTTGCTCATACTATTTTCTTTCTGTGTCTGTATTTCCTCTTGTCTAACCGCCATTACATGTTTGGGGGCTTTCTATTATCTTTGGGGTTCTGCTCCGGGGCAGTTAGCTTTCCTATTTCTATCTTTAGGTGTAGTTAGTTTCTCAGGCTGTGACGAGGCGTCTAGGACCAACGTAGGAACGCTCCACGGCTGCCTCTAGTTGTGGTGGTTAGTCAGGGTACTGCAATCCCATAGATTCCAACTGCTCTGGTGTATTGCCTTTTTTTCCTGCACTCCTCAGCTACCGAAACATAACACCAGACCAATGCCCTAACCCCATAACCTCCCTCTCCAATATAACTGAAGGGGAGCTTAATTGTCTTCTCTCCAAATCGCACCTCACAACCTGTGCACTTGACCCCATCCCAACCCACCTCCTCCCCAACCTCACCACCACCATTATTCCATCCCTAACCCACCTCTTCAACCTATCACTAACTTCCGGTACCTTCCCTTCTGCTTTCAAGCATGCTACAATCACGCCTATCCTTAAAAAGCCAACCCTCGACCCAACTGCTATGTCCAGCTATCGCCCAATATCGCTGCTCCCATTCGCTTCCAAACTCCTGGAGCTGCATGTCCACGCTGAGCTTTCCTACCACTTCTCTTCTAACTTGCTCTTTGACACTCTACAATCTGGTTTCCGCCCCCATCACTCCACTGAGACAGCCCTGACCAAAATTACTAATGACCTACTTACAGCCAAAGCGAACGGACAATACTCTATACTCCTGCTTCTTGACCTGTCCTCTGCTTTTGACACAGTTGACCACTGCCTTCTACTACAGATTCTTTCCTCCTTTGGCGTCAAGGACCTTGCCCTATCCTGGATCTCCTCATACCTTTCCAACTGCACATTCAGCGTCTCCCACTCACACACTACCTCCTCGTCCCACCCTCTCTCAGTTGGAGTCCCCCAAGGCTCTGTTCTAGGACCCCTACTCTTCTCAATCTATACACTTGGCCTGGGGCAACTCATAAAGTCCCACGTATTCCAGTACCACCTTTACGCTGATGACACTCAGATCTACCTCTCTGGCCCAGACATCACCTTTCTGCTATCCAGGATCCCGGAGTGTCTATCAGCCATATCCTCCTTCTTCTCCTCCCGCTTCCTCAAACTCAATGTGGACAAATCTGAACTCATAATCTTTCCCCCATCCCACAGATCTTCCTTACCTGACCTATCTATCACAATTAACGACATCACGCTTTCCCCCGTACCAGAAGTCCGCTGCCTCGGAGTAACCCTTGACTCTGCCCTGTCCTTCAAACCGCACATCCAAGCTCTTTCTACATCCTGTCGCCTTCAGCTCAAAAATATTTCAAGAATCCGTCCTTTCCTCAACCCTCAATCTACTAAAATGATTGTGCACGCCCTCATCATCTCCCGCCTCGACTACTGCAACACCCTTTTCTCTGGCCTCCCTGCTAACACCCTCGCACCTCTCCAGTCCATCCTTAACTCTGCTGCACGACTAATTCACCTCTCTCCTCGCTACTCCTCCGCTTCTCCCCTCTGCAAATCTCTTCATTGGCTCCCATTCCCTCAGCGTATCCAGTTCAAATTACTAATACTGACCTACAAGGCCATCTATAATCTGTCTCCTCCTTATATCTCTAACTAATCTCCCGATATCTTCCCTCACGTAATCTCCGATCCTCCCAAGACCTCCTTCTCTCCTCCACACTTATTCGCTCCTCTCCCAACCGCCTCCAAGACTTCTCCCGAATATCCCCCATCCTCTGGAATTCTTTGCCCCAACACGTCCGACTATCAAACACATTCGGATCCTTCAGACGGAACCTGAAAACCCATCTCTTCAGGAAAGCCTACAGCCTGCAATGACCCTGCTACCTCCTCACCACTACCGGAGATATCGCCTCAACCAACACCGGAACTGCTGCAACCCCCCGACCTACTGTCTCCTGCCTCACAATCCTGTAGAATGTAAGCCCGAAAGGGCAGGGTCCTCTCCCCTCTGTATCAGTCTGTCATTGTTAGTTTGTTTACTGTAAGTGATACCTGTAATTTGTATGTAACCCCTTCTCATGTACAGCACCATGGAATCAATGGTGCTATAGAAATAAATAATAATAATAATAATAATAATAATAAAGGGTCATATCAGACCTTCCTCTTCACCCTTGGGCGCCGGCTTTTTCTTTGTGGCCAAAAAGGATGGTTCATTGAGGCCGTGTATTGACTATCGTCTCCTGCATAAAATCACTGTTAAATATCAATATCCGTTACCCTTGATTTCTGATCCATTTTCCAGAGTGAAAAGTGCTAGTTGGTTTACCAAGCTTGACCTCAGGGTGACGTATAATCTTATTCGCATTAAGCACGGGGATGAATCGAACACGGCGTTTAATACCCCAGAGAGGCATTTTGAGTACCTAGTGATGCCTTTTGGGCTCACTAATGCCCCTTCCGTCTTCCAGTCCTTTATGAAAGATATTTTCAGGGATTTCGTGGATAAATTTATGATAGTTTATTTGAACGATATCTTAATTTTTTCCAACGACTGGGACTCTCATGTGGAACATGTTCGGATGGTGTTCCGGATTTTGAGAGAAAATGCACTGTATGTGAAGGGATCAAAATGTCTTTTTGGCGTACAGAAGGTTTCATTTCTGGGATTCATTTTGTCTCCTTCTGTTATTGAAATGGACCCGGTCAAAGTTCAGGCCATTTGTGATTGGGTTCAACGTACTACATTGAAGGCTCTTCAGAGATTTTGGGGTTTTGCTAATTTTCATCATAAATTTATTGGTAATTTCTCCGGTATTGTGAAACCACTGACTGATTTGACCAAAAAGGGTTCTGATGTGGTGAATTGGCCTCCTGAGGCAGTTTCTGCGTTTCAGGAACTTAAGCAGAGATTCACTTCTGCTCCTGTTCTGCAGCAGCCTGATGTTTCTCTACTATTTCAGGTGGAAGTTGATGTTTCTGAGATTGGGGCAGGTGCCGTTTTGTCCCAAAGGGGGACTTGCGCTGCCCTCTGTTCTCATTTTGTATTTGCACTTGTTCACTGTTCCATTGATATTTTTTATTGCTGGGTAGCTGTGTGTCACACCAGAGATCTGATATAGGTGGTCGAGATCGTGTGGTCTCAATTGCTATACCTTGATATGGGTGTTTTTACTCCCTTTGCTGTTTGTATATAATTATATTCTGGAGTATGCCCTCTTTTTTGTTTTTATGAGTGATAGTGATTTTATTCATTTACTCTGGTTTGTTTATATACTGTAAAATTTTGTTGGAGTGTCTTATACAAGTTATTGACACCAGCTTGCTGGAAAAAAAATTATTACCTACAAGCCAGCTATTTTAAACCAGGAGGACCTCGCGCTTTCTCCCTGCTATTTACAAAGATACCTCCATTGTCGCTCCTTAACATCTCATCAACACTGTCTAATCTGCCACGAGACTCTAATCAAAGCGCCCTCCATTACATTACACTACTATATAGTACGTAACTGATGAAGGTCAGGTTGACCGAAACGTTTTGGATTTGGTACTACAATAAATAATTCCTCACATCATTAAGTTGAGTACCAGGTCTCATTTACTATACATTTGGAGCAGGGCAGGCCTTGCATTGACTGCATAGGCAATCACTATTGGAGTACCAACTTCCTAATAATGGAAACATTGCTTTCAGGTGTCCCTCCTATACGGCTCTTCAAAGGGTTATTGGTTTGCGTCCAATTTTGGGGCAGGTGTTGGATTCACTGCTTAGGCAAACAATATGGGAGTACCAACTTCCTCATAATGGGAACATTGCTTTCAGGTGGCACTCCTGTATGGCTCTTCAAAGGGGTATTGGTGTGCATCTACATTTGGTGCAGGGCAGGCCTTACATTCACTGCATAGGCAAACAGTATAGGAGTACCAACTTCCTAATAATGGGAACATTGTTTTCAGGAGGCCCTTCTGTACGTCTCTTCAAAAGTGGTTTTGTGGTGCGTATAAATTTTGGCTAGGCATTGCATTCACTGCATAGGCAAACGTTATGGGAGTACCATCTTCCTAATAATGGGAACAATGCTTTCAGGTTGCCCTCCTGTACGACTCCTCAAAGGGGTATTGGGGTGCGTCCAATTTTGGGGCACGTGTTGCATTCACTGCATAGACAAACAAGTTTGGAGTACCAACTTCCTAATAATGGGACCATTGCTTTCAGGTAGCCCTCCTGTATGGATCTTCAAAGGGATGTTGGGATGCGTCCTAATTTTTGGCTGCCCTGCCACTCACTGCATAGGTAATAACAGTAAAGGAGACCCACTGTTTAATAAGGGAACAACAAAGCATAGCAGACTGATAGATCTCTAAGAGTAGTAAAGGCCACCTGAGCTTGATAGCCCTATAAAAATAGGCTTTGTGTTTTTCAGAGTCACTCCTTCATAAATGAAATAGGATGTGTCTGATGATGTGTCACACACCACATGGCCAGCTACGTTTGTAAAATGTTAAAATGACATTTCCCAGTGAATGCATTTGTCTTGGCTGAAAGCAATGCTAAAGTTGAAAAATGCATCAAAAACGCTACGTGTGAACATAGTCCAAGATGTCGAGGTGCATTTTTGTTTTTGGTTATTTAGTTTGCCTTATATTTAAGTCATTACTCTGGAAAGGATGTTCCTTAGCATATTTTCCAGGAAAATCCATTTTGTTTTTGTATGTTTTCTTGTGAGTCTGTAAAAGTGGCGTAAGACTCTGACATCATTGTTCACAGCAGTGACCTAGGAGTCAGAAATGCTTGCAGGGATCTTCCCCATGCTGTTCCATGTCATTTGAGCACTGTTCCCATCGATTTTAGGAAATTTTATTCAATCTGCAGACCACCTGGCTAGAGGCCCGTGATAAAAATGCTCGAGTTTCCCATAGAGTTACATTGGGCTCGTTGTTCGGGTCGAGCACCCGAGCATTCCAATATGCTCGACCCGAGCAACGAGCACCCGAGCATTTTAGTGCTCGCCCATCTTACTCTAAAGTTTTCTATAGCATTTTTAAACATTTTTATGGCAATTTTTTTCATGATTTGTAAAATCTTTAAAGTATATTTTCACTCTGAGGTTTTTCCCAGTGACTTTTCTGCTAGAAACTGCTTCAGAAAAATATCTTTTTTAGGGAGTTTTGGAGGAGCTTCGCTTTTCCTGAAACGTCTCCTGAAGATACTTTGATGAATTTTTCAAAAGTTTTTGCTGAATTTCTTTCCTGATGCCTTTTTTAGCTTCTTATTGGACATTGACTACTTTTGAAACAAGTGTATATTTTGAAATTTGAATTTGCTGCCTGCCCCAAAAATGTATATCACAAAACTTGGCTTGTTTATAAAGGTTTTTTTAGATGTGGTACCAAATATTGCAGAACTTGTGCACATGCTATTGTAACCAAAACTTTTTCAAATTATAGTAAATCACATAATTATAACATAAAGCATCAAACAATAATGTAACAGTAATTCTCAGGACTTTGTATTAAAAATGTATGTGGGTTGTATCTCACATAAGCTCAAGATACACATCTTAGAACATCTCACTGATATTGCTAGTGCTACAAGCACAAACCACACATTTTCCCATGCATCAAAGCATTTTATTACCTACCATCTGTCAGGCGTCAAGATCTCGACGCTGCACAGGGGGAATCTCGAGCCATCTCCTCTCTGGTCTCCCATTCTTCTTCAGCTGCAGAGTATCCTGCTCAGCTGAGACATTGGTCCCAGCATCTTGGTCAGGCTAATGCTATGCGTTTGGTTGCTGCTGTCGCCCCAGATTCAGCTATAGAAACCAGCGTCAGTCGGCGAGCAGACGTTCCTGGGACTAAGTCCTGCTTTTCTCCATCTAAGCATGCCCATGAGACGACCACTCATTGGTGGTCGGAGGTCACATGCTCAGGTCTTCAAGCAATTCGGATTGGGCCATCAGCAAGGTCCTGGAAGGCTGCAGTTATAAAAGTATCGCACGGCCATGCACTAGTATAAACCATGTTCTGTGTGAGCGAGTGGATACGCTATCACTCTGTATATGCATGGGTGTTTGGGCCAAGAACCTGACGCACTGTCGTCGTGTATGACCATCAAGTGTTCCTTAGTAAGGCAGGTTTTTTCTTGGCTTGACCTAGCGCCTGTCTCAGCCACGTGTGCTGCTTAGCATGGGCTGTTTACAGGTCACAACAATCAATCCAAGTGCTCTCACACACCTTTTGGTACCGCTTTGCGGTCAGTTGAGCTTTTTGCTCTTGATTTTTAGTTAGCTATGTTCGCTACCACTGAGCGCCAAGTAGTGGCATCGCTAGTGCGACGCTGTGCTCATTGTGCATCCGGTCAGGCTCAAGTCCCCGCGTTCTACGGGACTTCTAGACTTCACTCGCTCCATGTCAGCTGTGTCCTGTGACGTGTAATGGAACAGCGTTCTATTGCTTTGTTGCGGCGGCTCTGTGAAGTAACAGAGTTTGCCGCTGTTCATACTGAGTGACATCTAACCCGTGTGTTGTCGGCGTTCTACCACCGCCTTGTTTCGCCATTGCTTAGCAGCAGGTTCCATCTCCGCACGGTGGACCCCGGGTTGCGAACGTACCTTATTATTATATATATTTCATTTGTTGCATTCTGCCAATCCTAACACCATGTCTGTCTTTTTTACATGTTTGCAGCATCGAGAAGATCAAAAAACCCCTCAAGGGGGTGATTTGAGGAGACCCCTTCCTACATGAGAAGCCTTTTTGATTTACAATCTGGGAACTCATTTCTCTGAATATGTGCAGGGAAATTGTTTCACTAGTGATCATGTATTTTGCAATTATTTTTTAATTTTGCACGTTTTTTCTTTACGGCTTTACCATAATTGGTAATAAATTGCTTTTATGTTGTTGTTCCAATCAGACTTTCAGAATGTATATCATGTGATCTACAGAGGGTCTGTATTTGCCTTGCTTCCATCTGGGTTTATAAGCATCATGTGATACATTGTAAGTAGTGTTGAGCGATACGATAATGCAAATATCGGCTATCGGCCGATATTAGCTCTATCGGCCTTTCGATAATTCGTTTCGATATTTTCGTCTTATCGAATACCGGAATCGGATTTGTCACTGTCACTGTGAGTGTCCGTCGGTCGGGTCTGTCAGGAGTCAGCGGCACTTACCTGGCAGAAGATCTCCGGCGGTCACGTCCTGGACTGCTTGATGGCCGCCATTATCTTCTCCCTGGCGGTCACATGCAGTTTTTCGCGATAACTGCAGTGACTGCAGGGTAATCCCGGCCGTAAACCAGTCCGATGACGTCACCCCCGGGGAAGCAGGTAATCAGCTGTGCTGCGCCGGGATTCTGATGTAGCAGAGCTGGATCGTCGTGGGACACTCGTTACTATGGACTGCGTCGGTCAGGTGGTATACTTTTTTTTTTTTTTCATTTTTTTACAGGAGATCGATGGCGTCGCAGGATGAGACTGTAATAAAAGTAATGAAAACTGTGTTTTTTTTTTTTTTATTAAATTAAAAAACTTTTTTATAAACATTCACCCGTCCGGGTACATAAACAATTTAACTATTTATCAACAATTTAACTATTTACATACAGGGACCCTGTCCGGGTTATTTATACTTCTTTGGCAGGGGTGTTCCAGGTACCACCTGGTACTCTTCTGATGCTGGCCAAACATCCGAGGCACCAAGGACCACCAGGACCTGATGACGTCGTGTGGCCTGTACAGTCAAGTCGTGACCCGCTATCTGGGTCTGTGTGGCCACCTCTTTCATCTCCCTCCGGGTCTGGAACCCTATGTCCCGGACTGAACGAACCCCAGGGGGCCTAACAGGCGCCGGGTACGGGCCAGCTATACTTATCATGTCCATAGCTGGGGCTGCTGAGGAGACCACTGAGGGAGGCTTGGGAGATTTACGGCGTGGGGTGGGCACTTTTGCACAGGCCTGGATGTGGGAGGCTGAAGGCTCCGAGGGTCTCACAGGTTCCTGACACACTGGGGAGTAGGGGTCGCACCTGGTAACATTTAGGGCGTACCATCCATTGTAACCCCAGTGTCGGGTGTAAGTCACCAAGTCTCCTGGCAACAGGTCCCTCCCCGGGTGTCCTTCTGGGAGGTGAGCCTCCACGTCCCGCCGGTTCACAAAGACTTCTAAATAAAGTCCAGGCTCCTTGATGAAGCCCCACCCACCTTTCAATTTAAAGCTCCGTACTGCACCCTTACGCCGCGGCTCACACAGGGTTCCTTTATCCTTTCTCATCCGGTCCTTATCTGCCCGGTCCTTCTCCAGGTGACGTTGGCGAAGTTTTAGGGTTTCTCGCTGCTCCCTTTGTCGCTCTGCTTCCCGCTCCCAACGTCTCCACTCTTCCTCCTGACGCCGGTTGTAATTCTCCTCCACCAGCTGCTCCATGTCTCCACCACTCCACTGCAGCTTACAGTGTCCGGTTTGCGGCAGCTCTCCTGGCGCCCCCCAGTCCTGGCGGCGCTCCCCTGCGGAGGAAGCAGACGGCTCTAAATCAGATGACAGTCGGGGCTCCGGTACAGGCAGGTAGTGCTCTGGTGCCTGCGCGGCCTCCTCCATGAGGACGGGTGTCGCTTCTTCTGTCTCAGCGACGGGGGCAGACAGCGGGATCTGGGGTGCTGACGGTGCTGCGGTTTTTGCAGGAACGGGTGCCTCCACTGCGACAACGTCAACCGGATCACATTGCAAGGACTCCTCTACTAGAACGGGTGCCTCACCTTCCGGTACAGACACTTCAGGTAAGAGGGATTGGCGCAGTTTTAGTTTAGTTTTAGGGCACGCCAGCTCGCTTCCATCCTGGCGACCTCCTCCCGGTGCCGGGCCAGGCCTCTTAGGGTATCCGCCGCTTCTTGCAGCGTAGGAGGGTTTCCAGGCCGGGTGCCCAACGGTGATTCCGTGGCGATCGGGTCGCTTCCGTGGGGGGAGAGCTCTGACTGCTCCATCCCTTCACACTTCTGCTCGTGTCCATTAGCCATCTCTGCCAAGTCACATGTGTCATTAGCATCTGGAGAGGGCCCCTCTTTTGTAGGGAGGCAGGACCTTCGTGTTAGTTTCCACACACTGAGGAGGATGAGGAGGCGGAACTGAAGAGCTGTGGGGCACGATCTTACATTGCAGTACCATTTAGAGCCATCGTTTTTGCGTCACTGAGTGAGTGTACAGTACACCCATGAAGAGCACGCCCTTCTACTTCACCAGTGCCTCGTCGTGACGCAGATATGGCGGAAAAATGGTAAATACATTCTCTGATGATTTTAGCAATTCTCAAGCACAAAACCAGTTCAATTCAGGCACACAGGACTCGCTTATAGCGAGCTACAGAATCCTGTTCGTGACGCCCAAGTTGAGTCGCACAGAGCCAGAGGTTTTGGGGGTACTCGGCACCGAGCCCGTCGACTTCTATGGGGTATGTCACGGCTTTACCCGGCAATTGAATCAGAGTCTATTTTACTATGTAGAAGTGTATAAACTATAAATATATGTATATATATGTCACAATGACATGTATATATATATATATATATGTATTCTATGTGTGTATATTTTGTGTTTACAACGTAAGAAAGAGTTTTTTTGTTGCGATATTTTGTTCCCATAGACTTACATGGGACTTCCGCTATCGAAATCGGATATCGACGATATTTAGTGCTATCGGCGATACAATTTCGATACGATATTTTTAGATATCGAGCACTATCGCTCAACACTAATTGTAAGTTAGCTCAGACAAAGGAAGCCAAAGTGCGTTGGAAACTTGTAGCTGTTTTTCTGGGAGCAATATTGAATCCAATTTTTAATTTTTACAATAAAGTTTTAAATTTTATCAAGAACTGGAACTATTTTTCTACTACTGGATATTCTAAGTTTGGTCAAAACAGAGTTCTGTGTCCCTGTCCTCTAGGAACAGTATGTGGTGAGTTGGCTGGAATTTTTCATTCTTGCTATTTAGGCGGGGTTTAATTTTTTATAGAAACAGGGAGAGAGACATGTATTGAGGCACAAATATAGTAATTAAGCCCTATGTTAAAGCCCCTTATTGTTCTCACTCATGAAATCCCATTCCTTGCCATTATAGAGTTTTATGCAAAAATGCCTTCGACACACACAGAATAAAATACCCCCACACCTGTCAGAATGTTGGCCCCCACACAGTATCAGTGTGGCTACAACCCTCCGCACTACATGATTGTACCTCATTATAATGCACCCACAGACCCTTAATATGATGCTCTAGAGATGAGCGACTTTGCCTTTTTTAGGGTCAAGTCTGGTTTCGTGAAACCCCACTCTCTCAAAAGTCGAGTCGAACGAAGTCGGCCAACTAACGGAAATGGTCGGGACGGAGTCAAAAATCCGACCCCAATGCAAGTCAATGAGGAATAAAAGTCGGTAGTGAGTGGAGGACAGTAAACACACCTACAGTGCCCATTTCAATGCCAACATCAATTCTTATTACTTAAGCTTGTCAACCTTAATTTACTGTGAAATAATAGTAACGCATTGAAAACTGGGGGGTTATTTGGCTAAAGTTGAGGGGGGGGTAGTGCTGGCTCCAGGTTTTCATGGGCCCTGGACCAGAGTCTCAGTGGGCCCCTTTAACACATACCACAATTCATGATGCTCTGATAAGGCAGAGAAATATAGGTATAGTACAATGCCAAATACATCACTTCTTACATTACATGAGTGATATCTATTTTAAATTCTACAATAGCTCAAGAATTGGAGAGTATAGTCCTCCATAGAGTATTATGGGCACCACATAGTGCGCCATACAGAATAATGAGCCCCATATATTGCTCAATACAGAATGAGCTCCATATAATGCTCCATACAGAATAGGCCCCATATGTGCTCCATATGATGCTCCATATATAAAGGGCCCTATATGATTCCCCATAAATAATGAACCCCATATGATGCTCTAGTATATGATGGGCCCCATATATGATGCTCCAGTGAATGATGAGCCCCATATAATGCTCCAAATATAATGGTCCCTATATATAATGGTCTCCATGTGATGCTCCATATATAATGTGCCCCATATGATGCGCCATATATAATGGGCCCCATATGATGCTTCAGTATATGATGTGCCCCATGGATGATGCTCCAGTGTATAATGGGCCATATCTATGATGCTCAAGTGTATGATGGGCCCCATATATAATTCTCCAGTGTATAATTTTTCCCATATATTGCTCCAACGATTAAAAAAAATGAAAGACCTCTCCTCGCTGGGCACTGCTCTACTCTGGACTCCTCAGCGTCGCCATCTTCCAGCTCTCTGCACTGTGACTGTTCAGGCAGAGGGCACACAGACGTGACATCATCGCGCTCTCTGACCTGAATGTCACTGTCAGGAAACACGGAAGACGTCACAGCGGTGAAGCAGAGAGAGGTAAGTATTGCAAGTGCTGGGGCCCTGAGCTAGCAGGGGGGCACACTTGTGGGCGCCGGGAACTGGCACAGGGCCCCTCATAGTACGCCGGTGTCTCTGACGGCGAGTGGGCCCCCCACCTGCTCAGGACACCGACACTTGCCCGGGTGCGCCACGTGTTGACCCCGGCCCTGGGGGGGGGGTACAGCCCAGTTAGGGAGGTGGAAAAACTGGCATATGTTGAGGTGTATGTTGAGGTGCTGGACGTTCAGCAGCTGCAAATGGAGGAATTGGAGAAGTCAGAGAAAGAGGAGGACAATGTGAGCCATTTTGCTAGCAACCTATGTGTCATCAGGGGAAGGTGGTACGAAATCCATTGAAACCCAGTCATGGTTCATTTTTATGAAGGTGAGGTCACCTACATTTTGGGTCGACAGCCGGGTCCTTCTTTCTGTCAGGATTGATCCAGCAGCACTGAAGACTCTTTCTGATAGCACACTACCAGCAGGACAAGCGAGCTCCTGTAAGGCATATTGTGCCAATTCAGGCCAGGTGTCCAGTTTACAGGCTCAGTAGTCAAAGGGGAATGAACTGTGAGGGAAAATATCGATAGGGGAGGAGAGGTAATTTTGAACCATAGTTGACAACTGTTGTCTCCTGTCTGTTGCAATCGATTCAGTATTACCAGTCGTGTGAGTGTTACTCGAGAAATCAGACTACAACATGGTCATGAAACCCCTGTCTCCAACGCCACTTCGGCTGTGTGCATCACAAACAACTCTTCCATTTGGCCCAGTAAGGCTCGAGGCAGAACCTGCACCGCTGCTGTGTGCTGGGAATGCCTCTAACAAACGGTTTACCAGAGTTGCTTTTTTGTTCGCCAATATTAGCTCTAGGTTCTCCTGTGGCATGGTGTTCTGTAATTTGCCTTTATAGCGTGAATCGAGGATGCTGGCCAACCAGTAGTCGTCATCCTTCATAATTTTGGCAATGTGGGGGTCCCTTTTTAGGATCTGCAAGACATAATCACACATGTGGGCCAATTTTCCAGGTATCAATGATGCACTGCCAGTGGTGGGTGGAGGAGCACTTTCTGCCAAATCCACATCCCTCCATACATGCACAAACCCTGTACCTGACCTTGGCAAACCAAAATTTTCTCTTGCCACCTGAGAAGCATCATCCTCCCCCAAAATAATCATCCCCCTCATCCTCCTCCTCCTCCTCTTCCTCTTCTTCCTCCACCTCGTCCAGGACAGTTCCCTGAGCAGACAATGCCTGACTGTCATGAATGCTTCCCTCCTCCTCCTCCGCTTCAGACGCCTGATCCTTAATGTGCGTCAAAGTTTGCATGAGCAGATGCATAAGTGGGATGCTCATGCTTATGATGGATTCATCTGCGCTTAACAGCCGTGTGCATTCCTCAAAACACTGAAGGACTTTACAGAGGTCTTTCAGCTTTGACCACTGCACACCCAACAACTCCATGTCTGCCCTCAAACTGCCTGCCCGTTGATCCTCCCACAAATGCATTACAATCTTCCTCTGTTCGCACAGCTTCTCAACCATGTGCATGGTGGAGTTCCACCTTGTTACAACGTCTATGATTAGGCGTTGCTTGGGGAGGTGGAGCGATCGCTGCAGCCTCTGCATACGACTGGAGCCTATGGGCGAGCGTCGGATGTGCAAGCACAGTCTTCGCACCTTATGGAGCAGGGCTGGTAACTCCGGATAATTATTTATGAAGCACTACACCACCAAGTTCAAGGTGTGAGCCAGGCAAGGTATGTGTCTGAGTTTTGCCAGGGCTATGGCCGCCACAAAATTACAGCCTTTATCACTGACTACCTTGCCTGGCTCAAGATGTAGACTGCCCAGCCATGACTCAGTTTCTCGCTGCAAGTAGTCGGCCAGTACCTCTGCGGTGTGTCTGTTGTAGCCCAAAGGGACTTACAGGGACGAAGCAACTGCGAAACATGCGTTGGAGTGGTGTGTGCTGGGGCAGTAGTGTGTCTTAACTGGTTGGTATCTCCTGCTTTTATTCATTTTGTGCACTATTGTTTTTTCTCTGGAGTTCACTGCTATTATAGCACATATTGTTGTGTGATTAATTAAGCGTTATTCAGCGTTACTTTTATTAAAAACAACACACCTTATGTGCATTGATATTTTCATTTGATGGTTTAGGCACCAGTGTTTTTTTCTCTGGAGTTCACTGACAATTTAGCACATGTTGTTGTGTGATTAATTTAGCGTTATTCAGTGTTATATATATTTTTTCATTAATAATACACTTTATGTGCACTGATACTTTCATTTGATGGTTTGGGCACCAGATGTGTTTTTCTGATTTTCACTGAATATTTTTTTATCACATTTTGTGATTTATTTATATGCTTTTTATTGTTACACTTATAATTTTTGTGTATTGATTTGGTGCACCTATATATATATATATATATATATATATATATGTATGTATTTTTTTAGTTGCACTTAAATTATTATTCAATAGTTATCATACGTGTATATTTTTTTTTCACCAATTTTTGGTATATATGCACAATTTTCTTTAGCACTTGAGGAGGTTATTATTCAAATAAATTAATTAAATACCAATCATTTTGGACACATGAGGCCCCACACACACTAATTGTAACAATAATTTTTTTATATATATATATATATATATATATTGTATATGTTCAATTTTATTTTTTGTCTTCAATAAAGCTTTATATTTTATTAAATATGGTTGTGTTCATCCATTTTTTATAATAAAATACTGGTATTAATTTTAATAATTTTTAAAAAAAGAATTTTTTATGAGTATCAAATTGTTTTGGGATTATAGTCATTAATGACTGCTCCTCACTCAATTTGAAGGCCCACAATGCCAGCCCCCAACTCAGTTTGATGGCCCCACAGTCCCCCACTGAGTATGATGGTCAAATAGACCCCACTCAGCATGTTTTCCCTTATAGCCATATTTTATTAACAAGAGACTGCTAACTATATACCAATATATATCTTTACAGCCTCAATCCCCTGATTATGCCTGTCATGCTGGTGAAAGATGTCAGGGACAATGAGAGGCTTAGGGAAAATTTTTAAATGGCATCTTTGGGATGGCAAGAGATTTGGTATGTAGGTAGCAGCCGCTCCTTGATCCATGCGCCTATATTTGAATACAATATTAGGACAATGAGCATGGTATAGGACGTGAGTCCAATGAATAGTTTATTAGTGTCCTCTTTTTACTAAGCTGACCAGTGTGAATTTTAATCCTATTATTTCCATTAGTAGTTGAAATAAAAGTTATATTTTAGGTCTTTAGTTAGGGATTATTTGCCTTTTGGCAATTTGTTTTTTCAGGTTTGTTACCCTATGCTGGCTTAGGACAGCATTTTTGTGTGTTTATGAAGACTTGTTGACATAAAGAACATTATATTCCAACCTTTGCACAAGAAACTTGGCCTCATGAATTAATTTTTTTAAAACTTTGCCAAATGAGAGAGACTGTTTCAAGTAACTCATTTTGGCACTTCCTAGCCTACCATTCGAAAAAATAAAGGCTGGTGCGTTTGATGGTCTACAGATTCGGCAGCTCATCAAAGATGAACATTTCTTCAAGACAATGTCAGAACTCCAAAAGAAATGCTTGTGTCATGATTCATTTTTGGGTTCGTGGCAGCTCTGGTTCAGCTATAATTTAAATGTAGCTTTTTTCATTTTTTTCTTTGCATTTTTCAAAAGATATTATAGTGCATACAAAAGAACATTTTCATGGTCGACATGACCCAGTCAACATGTTTCAACTGCACTAAGCAGTCTTACTCATGACATGTCATGAGTAAGACTGCTTAGTGCAGTCGAAATACGTCGGCTAGGTCATGTCAACCATGAAAATTTTATTTTGCATGCACTATAATTTCTTCTGAAAAATAAAAAGAAAAGGAAAATCCTGTCTTGTCGATCTGGACTCCAATTTTTTCTATTATCCTCTATGTTTTCTTATTCCCTGTCTTTGTCTGTCTCGTGCTTGTCACTACCCCCTGTGCTTACACCATCTGCAGATGTCAGGCAAGCGTCCTTGCTGGCCAGTGCACTAGCCAGGGTACAGTGAGGTGACAGCTAGGGACTAGGCATGTGATGGCGGCAGGGGGTAGGACCCTCATAGGGCATTAGGGAAGCTTAGGGATAGGCACAGGCTGTGTTAGGAGGTGCCCCATCCCTCATTCCCTATTGTTAGGACTTTCTTGGAAATACACGAACAAACAGTTACAGCAAAATCAATCAGAAACTCTTGGAGAGCTACAAAATAGATGGTTGCAAGATCAGTATCAAGGTGCATTTTCTGCATAGCCTTCTTGATAACTTTCCTGAAAACATTGGTGCAGTCAGAGATGAGAAATGTGAACAATTCCACCAAGATTTGAAGGTTATGGAGGGACAGTATCAGGTTAGATGGGATGCACATATGATGGCTGAATATTTTTGAAGCATGAGATGAGATTCTTCACAGACTGAACACTTCAGGAAAAACTATAAACAGAAACATTTACCTTGACTGATTGCTTTCAGGTTATTTTTTACATTATTTTCCATTGTATGTACTGTATATTTTGTATGGTTATGGAGACACAGTGAAAGTATTCTGTAGCTTAAAAAGTTGTGATAAAGGAAAAACTGGGGTCACTTTTGGATTCAGGAGCCTAAAGTTAGTCAAAACAAACAAGTGTCAGCTCTAACTCAAAGAAAATTGGGCTCTGCAGTGATAATTACTCAGAGACAGTTGTTTGGAGAATGGCAGAATAAAGGCTCTAGGCAGGGCTGAGGGCTTCACAGTCCATTGAAAAATATACAGCAGCTGCACATGGCCAGATTTTTTCTTTTGAGTAGTGAAAAAAATTACTGTATGGTCAGCCATACAGTATTACGTGATTTGTGGTACTGTTCTGTGTTATATAAGATTTCAAAAAATCATAGAAATTTTTTTCTGGAATCAATTACTCATCCAAAGAGTATTATGTGCTTTCTGTCACATTTAGGTGGTATAAAACTCTAAAAGATGTTCATACATTTTTTGTGGACTTAATTAGTCATCCATAGACTTTAACGGATTGCTTAGTGTTACATTAAGGTAGTATATAAAACTGGAAAAACCCTTAAACTTTTTATGGATTTAATGATTCATCCAAACACTGTAGCACAAATCTTGTGTCATTACGGTGCTTTATAAAACTTGAAAGAAAACCTTTGAAAACATTTTCTGGATTCAATGATTCATCCATACACTGTAATGCGGTTCTTGCTACATCACAGTGGTATTTAAAACTTGAAAAAACCCTTTCAAACCTTTTTATAGATTCAGTGATTCATCCATGCACTGTATCTTGGTTCTTGTTGTATTATGAAGGTATATAATAACACAAAAAGTGTTGAAATTTTTCTGGATTCAGTTAGTCATCCATACAGTTTATCGTGGTTTGTGTAAAATTAGTGCTTTAAGATTTTTTTAAAACGCTTGGACTGGTAAAGTGCACAAAATATTTGTATCTATAAATATTACTTTTGTGATACATGCTGTATAACCTGCTTTGTGTGAATTTTTGTTGGTTTGAAATAATTAGAAAATATACCCTGCTACAGGTATATAAATTAGTTTTTTTTTAAATGACTATTGCCATATATACTTTAATTGGTTAGAAATAACTACACTAAAATGGCTTGCTACAGGTATACACATTTGTTCCACTGGTACTCAGTGCCCAGTCGCCGCTATTTGATCCTATGTGGCGAACTCGCTTTGTACTAGCACATGTCCAGGAACATCATCCGAGCCCTTACCAACCCATTTACTGTGATTGTCCACTTAACGACCGACACATGGACTAGCACTTGTAGTCAAGAATGTTACATTTCCTTAATGGCACAGTGAGTGAACATTGTGGAGGCCAGGCACGAGTTCCACCGTGGTATGGCACATGAGGAATACTGTCCCTACATCTATCAGGGTTTCCTTCACTTTTTACACCAGTTCCTGCACCCCTTTCTGCTCATTCCCATCTCCAATGTGCTATCGCAGAGCAAGTCATACACATCAACCAAAAGCTGGAAGCTCTGCAGCACTGTCTTAGTGAAGCGGAAACTGGCTTTGCTGCAGCTAACTTGTCTAGGAGAAAAATCGCCCACCGTGACAGAGTTATTGAAAGGAATAACAGACCAGATTGATCTGTGGCTCTCGCCACTGAACCTACAACCAGGCATGGTGATGTGTGATAATTGCCGTAACTTGGTGGTGGATGTGAAGTATGGCAAGCTCACATACGCAGTATCCCTGTGTAAGGTGCATGAGTGAGGTAGTCGTGGGTAAGCTGCTACTGCTGAATGTTCTGACACCCTACAGACAAAACATGTCCCAGTCCTGGTGTACTGCTGTGTATGAGGTGCATCTTAATTCCAGAACCTTTGCAGCAAACAATCCAGGGGACGCTGAATTTGTTAAAACAGTCAAACTTTTATTTGGCAGTTTTCGGTCATTACAATCAGGCATATAGGATAGGTCCCAACGGGTGACAGTCTTTCCCACAGGTACGGGACTTAACTTTAGCTCTAGTTCTCAGCATGTTTAGACCATCCCTCTTGCTAACTCCTCTAGCATTAGGAATTCTTCACCACAAGCTGTGCACCCTGATTCCATTACCTCCCGCCTCTGAGACTTTGAGTCCATCTTTTTCTGCAGCTCCATAGGCAGGTTTGGTGCGCCCAATGGCCGTGATATCCATCTCGAGGTTCCCAGGCTGACAAACTGATTTTCAAGGAAGGATTTTTTGCCAATCTACTGCCCTGAGTAATAGACTCACGCTGTTCCTAGCAGTCACTTGCCTGTGACCACTGCTGTCACTTCACCACACTTTCTCTAACTGAACTTGACAGTTCCTGAACTTGGCACTAACCCTCAGTTCTCCCTCACTAATCTGGGTCATCCATTGCAGTTAACCCTGTCTATACAACACTGCAGCCTCAGAGTGTTTTACTTTCAAATACCATTCATTAATATAAAACACATTTAACCACTTGGATTGTCAAGGAGTAGAACATCAACTCCACCACTCTTACCTTTGGCCCCCGTGCCCAACTTGGTAGTTCAGTGGTTTCTGATAACCTTCCTAGATTTGTCAGAGCTTCTGTTCAAGATACGCCAGGTCAGCACCCATTTCTGAAAGTCAGCTACAGCTGCCACCACTCTGGCAGTACTGCAGCAGCGCATGCAAGTGCCAGCTCATTGACTAGTGTGCGACGTGACCATGTGCTGAAACGCCACACTGCACATGCTGGCAAGGTATTATGAGCAGCAGAGGCCAGTTATGGAATGCCAGCTCCATCATGCCAGTTGGTATTCAGGTCAGTATCCGCACATAACAACTGAAGAGTGGGCATGTATGTCTAACATTCCTGTGGTTCTCCAGGAATTTGAGGCCTCCACAAAGATGGTGAGCGGCGATGACAACATTGTAAGTGCAATTATCGCAATTCTGTGCCTACTTAAACCGTCGCTGTACACAAGTATGAAGCTGTGCATGCAGACCAGGTAGAGATGGAGGAAGTAATGAGACAGAGACATACTTCCCAGCCCAGCTTCATCACATCTGCTTAGCGCAGGTTGGGTAGCAATGAGGAGGTGGAGGCTGAGGAGGAGGAAAGGGAACTGCTTTTCTAGCGCAACAGAGGCTAGTATCCACACTACCTTCGTCCTGTCTCTCCTAGCTGGATGAGCTTAGGAGGGGAATGTGGAGGAAGAGGAGGAGATCGAGAATCGTTATCATGGTGGACACAGGGAAGTGTTGGCTGTAGGCAGTTGGCACATATGGAAGACTAAATGTAGTGGTGCCTTTCCTGTGATCCTCGCGTTACATTCATGATGGCCAAAAGAGAGTACTGGTTGTTGATTCACTACAAGGTGAAATTTGTATTTCTCATTCCTGAGGGGGACAGGTCTACTAAATATGTGATATACCAGAAGGCCCTTGTGGACAATATGTTGGAAAAATTCCTGTCAGACAATGCTAGCGGCAGGGGGCAAGCTTCCTTGCCCAACCAAGGAGGAGAGGCAAGGAAGACACACACCAGGTGCAGTAGAGGCAGGGGTACACTGTGAAAGGCCAATTTTATAACACCCTCCCAGTGTCCAGGCCCTGGTGACTGGTTATTTTTGACAAGAAGGGAAATGTTTTTTAAAGATGGACAAACAATACCTGGCTGACCAAACCAGCGTACTGCCTAATTTCACTAGGACCTTCAAATATTGTGTCTCAAAACTGAACACCTCGCATGAATTTTCCCACTATGCCTTGTAGGTATTGTGCTGCCCTGCTGCTAGCATACTGTCTGAGTGGGTTTTTTGTGCCGCTGGGGGGTAATTAAAAACAGGCAGGTGCTTTCGCCTGTCAACAGAAAGTGCTGACTAAAATGAACAAAGCCTGGATTAGCCCGGACTTTTCCACACTCCCAGATGAAAGCAGCACATAAAGTGTTTTTAATCCTCAATATTTGAATGAGGCCCACCAGTTGTTGCCTTCAAAGGTCTATGGATGACTGGATGGCCCTACTTATTTTTTCCTGGCTTTGCACTTTGTACAAACCCTTATGAGTGTAGAAATATATAAACTACACTTTCTTATTTTTTTATGAGGCACTAGAGTTGGTGCCTTGAAGGGTGTATAAATGACCCTGCTTCTACTTTTTTGCAGACTTTGTACTGTGTGCAGAGCTTTTATGAGTGTAGAAGTACCACAATTATACTTTGTTCACAATATTTTAATGAGGCACTCCAGTTGGTGCCTTCAAGCGTGCATAGTTGACCCTGTTTGTAATTTCTGGCAGGCTTTGCACTTAGTGCATAGCCTTTATGAGTCTAATTCAGAACGTATACCATAAGAATCTAATTTTTGGCACTTCTTGCTTCCTTCATAAATTGCAATGACATTTTCATTCTTTTCATTAAAAATTCAATTTTAGTTTACTTAAATTATTTTTTTAATCATTTTTAAATGTTGCTTTTTATACAAGTCATTTTAAATGAAAGAATGTTTCTTAGCATTTTTTTCCCTGCAAACTCCAATTTCTTGTTGGTTTGAAATGTGTTATTGTCAGTCTTTAAAATGGAGTGAAAGTATGATACTATTGTTCTCAGCAACAATCGGGGAGATGATCTCTTTAGTTTTCCCCATGCTCTTCTCCTTCCATTCAGCACCTTTTGGCCCCCTGACCACCTTGTAGCTTCTGCCAGAAAAATGCTAGGATTTCCCATCGACTTCCATTATACTCGTTACTCGAAAAGAGCACCCGAGCATTAGGAATTGCACGGTTCGAGTAATGAGCTTCTGAGTATTTTAGTGCTCGCTCATCTCTACTCAGCACCTCAAGAGTTTATGCACTCATTTGCTCAAATCCTGATGAAAAGAACAAGGTAAAATGCACCTATGTAAGTTATCTATTACAAAGTCTTCATATTTTTTCATTGTATTATTTTTTTCATTTTCTGTGTAGGAATTAGCCTAGAAGTGACTTAACACAGTGTATGTTTTTGGCTGCATAAAATTAATTAAACCAAATAATTACAGTGGCCCCAGGCTGCATTGGCCCACTTAGCAGCAGGATGCTGGAAAAGACAGCTGCCATGATCTGCTTAATTAAGGATCTGCTAACATACTACTTATTGTAACCTGTAGGTAACAACTGTGAAATACAAGAATGCATGCAAGGAAACAATAGATAAACAATCAACTGGAAAAAAATAAATGTGCAAAAAGTTAAAAGAGCTTTCCCAAAAGATGAAGACATTGCAGTGTGTGATGACTATACCTATTGGATCCTAAAACAATGCACTACATACATTGCAAACTCATCAACTTACTTTTGCCATAATTCTTTTTAATACGTATTGTTTCTGATTATCCTCTAGCATATCACTCTGGTACTGCATTGCTGATGTGGGAAGCCTATTCTACCCAATAAGACACGTTGGTTTTGCCTTTCAACTTTGTTTTACAGCATGATGGCTTAATGTCAACTTTAATTCTCTCAAAGATTCGGAATTCACCTTGAATAGCAATGGAGGCATGATAAGATCGTGTTTTGCTAAATTGCCACCAACTATTGTAAGGAAGTGGAGGTTCTGCCCACCTACTTCTTGAAGATATGATGTTAGTATATAATGCATTGCACAGTTTTAAATGTGATTTTGTCTGTTTAGTTTTTTGCATTCACTTAGTTGGGTACAGATAGAGTTAATAGTTGGGACTGGCTGAAAATGTGAGGGGCAACCTGGGGATAGACAACTCTGTTGTGTTTCGGTAGCTGAGGAGGACAGGAACAACAGCAGGGCAGCAGAACATCTGAGATGTTGGTAACTGATGGGTTGCAGATTCCTAAACTAACGACACAACTAGAGGTAGCCGTGGAGCATTCCTTCCTACGTTGATCCTAGACGCCTCGTCACAGCCTGAGAGATAACTACACCTAAAGGCAGAAAGATGAAAGCTATCTGCCCCGGAGCAGATCCCCAAAGAAAATAGGAAGCCCCCAAACATATAATGGCGGTTAGACAAGATGAAAACACAAACATAGGCAGAAAATAGATTGAACAAACGCTGGGGCCACAAGCTGACTAAATAGGATAGGAAAGGAGAGATTACTTTCTGCAACCCAGAAAACCCTACAAAAATCCAACAATTCTGATTACAAAAATACTGAGATCACACGATCTCGCCACCGCTAAATCAGATCTCAGTGTGAACAAAACCAAGCTGCGGCCGCTAAAAAAACAGGAAAATGTAAATGAGCAAATAACAGTGGCTGCAGATAAACTGTGAGGAGCTCAGGCCCCAGGAGGGGACCTGGATGACCTCCAAAAAAGTGCAGAAAACAATGCACAAAGCAAGCACAAAAGAAAAGCAAAATGTTATGTTACGGTAGCTGAGGAGTGCAGGTAAAAAAGGAAATACACCAGAGCAGTTGGAATCTATGAGATTGCAGTACCCTGACTAACCACCGCAACTAGAGGCAGCCGTGGAGCGTTCCTACGTTGGTCCTAGACGCCTCGTCACAGCCTGAGAAACTAACTACACCTAAAGATAGAAATAGGAAAGCTATCTGCCCCGGAGCAGAACCCCAAAGATAATAGAAAGCCCCCAAACATGTAATGGCGGTTAGACAAGAGGAAATACTGACACAGAAAGAAAATAGCACGAGCAAACGCTGGGGCCCAAACTATCTAAATAGAAAAGGACAGGAAGGGTACTTACTGCAATCTCAGAAAACCCTGAAAAAACACCAACTCTACTAATTTCAAAATCACCTGAGATCACACGACCTCTACCACCTAAATTAGTTCTCTGGTGTAAAAAAATCAAAACAGCAGCCACTGAAAAAAAACTGGAAAAAGCAAAAGTACAAAACACAGTGGTGGACTAAACTGAGAGGGCAAAAGCCCCCGGAGGAGACCCAGAAGGCCCCCACAGAAGTGCAGGACAAAATGCAAAAATATAGCAAAAACACAAAATAAGAAATTGTCTTATCTGATAGCAGGAGATGCAGACACGACACAGCAGGCTACAAGGGAAACTGGAAAGAAGGATTCAGACCAGAACAATTGATCACCGGCAACCCTGATGGGAAAATGACTCCCTTATATAAGACCAATCAGTAACACCTGATTCCCAGTCCTCACAATCCTCACTAGTACCGCTTGTAACCACCAGAGGGAGCCTCTGCTCAGAACTCATCTCAAACCCATTCACAACAGTACCCCCCCCTTGAGGAGGGGTCACCGAACCCTCATTTGAGCAACCAGGTCGGTCAGGATGAGTTCTATGATACGCACGGATAAGTCTCCTAGCATGGATGTCCGAAGCAAACACCCAAGAATTGTCTTCCTGACCATAACCTCTCCATTTAACCAAATACTGGAGTCTTCGTCTAGAAAAACGAGAATCCAATATTTTCTCAACCACATACTCCAGATTGCCCTCAACCAAAACAGGGTCAGGAGGCACAGCAGCAGGAACCACTGGCTCAACAAACCTCTTCAACAAGGACTTGTGGAACACGTTATGGATCTTAAATGTCCCTGGAAGAAGCAAACGAAAAGAAACAGGATTAATAATCTCCATGATCTTATAAGGTCCAATGAACCTAGGCTTAAATTTAGGAGATGCTACTCTCATAGGAATATTCTTTGAGGACAACCAGACCAAGTCCCCCACTTTAAACCGAGGACCATCAGTCCTATGCCGGTTAGCAAACCGCTGGGCCCTCTCCTGAGAGAGGGACAACCTCTCCACTACCTGGTCCCAAATCTGTGCATACGCTCAACAACAGAGTCAACACCTGGACAGACAGAAGCCTCCGTCTGTCCTGAAGAAAATCGAGGGTGAAACCCAGAATTACAGAAAAACGGAGACATCAAAGTGGCAGAGCTAGCCCTATTATTAAGAGCAAACTCAGCCAAAGGCAAAAAAGAGACCCAGTCATCCTGATCAGCAGACACAAAGCATCTTAGATAAGTCTCCAATGTCTGGTTTGTTCTCTCAGTTTGACCATTGGTCTGAGGATGAAATGCCGAGGAGAAAGACAATTGAACACCCAGTTTAGAACAAAAAGTCCTCCAAAATCTGGAAACAAACTGGACTCCTCTGTCAGACACAATGTTCTCAGGAATGCCGTGTAAACGAACCACGTGCTGAAGGAATAACGGCACCAATTCAGAGGAGGAAGGCAACTTAGGTAATGGCACAAGATGTATCATTTTGGAAAACCTATCACAAATTACCCAGATGGTGGTCATTCTCTGAGAAACAGGAAGATCGGAAATGAAATCCATAGAGATATGGGTCCATGGTCTCTTGGGCACAGGCAATGGCATCAACAAACCACTAGAGCGAGAGCAAGGCTTGGAGCGAGAGCAAGTCCCGCAGGACTGCACAAATTCCCTGACATCGCGAGACAAGGTAGACCACCAAAAGGACCGACTAACCAAGTCTCTGGTACCAAAAATTCCGGATGCCCAGCCAATGCGGAACAATGAATCTCAGACATCACACTCTTTTTCCATTGGTCCGGGACAAACAATTTTCCAACAGGGCAGCGCTCGGGCCTATCCTCCTGACACCCCTCCAGAGCAAGTCTCAAATTGGGCGAGATGGCGGAAAGAACTACACCCTCCTTCAAAATAACAGAGGGATCAGATAGCTCAGGAGAGTCCGCAAGGAAACTCCTCGAGAGGGCATCCGCCTTAACATTCTTAGTGCCAGGAAGAAAGGAAACCACAAAATTAAAACGTGTGAAAAACAAGGCCCACCTGGCCTGTCTAGGATTGAGTCGCTTGGCAGATTCCAGATAGACCAGATTCTTATGGTCCGTAAGGACCACCACCTGATGTTTGGCTCCCTCCAGCCAATGTCTCCACTCTTCAAAAGCCCACTTCATGGCCAATAACTCCCGATTACCCACGTCATAATTACGTTCAGTAGGAGAAAATTTTCGAGAGAAAAAGGCACAAGGGTTACTTTTAGAGGTCTCTGGATCTTTTTGGGACAAAACGGCACCTGCCCCAATTTCAGAGGCATCAACCTCCACCTGAAATGGCAGAGAAACATCAGGCTGCCGTAGAACAGGAGCAGAAGTGAATCTCTGCTTAAGTTCCTGAAACGCAGAGACTGCCTCAGGAGGCCAATTCACCACATCAGAACCCTTTCTGGTCAAATCAGTTAATGGTTTAACAATAACCGAGAAATTACCAATAAATTTACGATAAAAATTGGCAAAACCCAAAAATCTCTGAAGAGCCTTTAATGAAGTAGGTTGGACCCAATCACAGATGGCCTGAACCTTGACCGGGTCCATTTCAATAACAGATGGGGACAAAATGAATCCCAGAAATGAGATCTTCTGTACGCCAAAAAGACACTTTGATCCCTTCACATACAGAGCATTCTCTCTCAAAATCTGGAATACAGTTCGAACATGTTTCACATGAGAGTCCCAGTCATTAGAAAAAATCAAGATATCATCCAAATAAACAATCAGAAACTTGTCCACAAAATCCCTGAAAATGTCATTCATGAAGGACTGGAAGACGGAAGGAGCATTAGTGAGCCCAAAGGGCATCACAAGGTACTCAAAATGCCCTTCAGGGGTGTTAAATGCCGTCTTCCATTCATCCCCGTGCTTAATGCGAATAAGGTTATACGCCCCCCTGAGGTCAAGCTTGGTAAACCAAGTAGCGTTTTTCACCCTGGAAAACAGGTCAGAAATCAAGGGTAACGGGTATTGATATTTCACAGTAATATTGTTCAAGAGACGATAATCAATACACGGCCTTAATGAACCATCTTTTTTGGCCACAAAGAAAAAAACCGGCACCTAAGGGTGAAGAGGATGGTCTGATATGACCCTTCTCCAATGATTCCTTGATATAAGACCGCATAGCGTCATGTTCAGGTACAGACAAGTTAAAAAGGCGACCTTTAGGGAATTTACTACCCGGCACTAATTCAATAGCGCAGTCATAGCTCCTATGGGAGGTAAGGATGCAGATTTACTTTCGCTAAACACATCAGAAAAATCAAACAAAAAGTCAGGAACATCCTCAGCCTGGGGGGAGGCAGAAAAAACAGGAGTGTTGGTATTAACACATTGGCAGCCCCAACTGGTTACAGACACAGATTTCCAATCCAAAACAGGATTATGAGACTGTAACCAAGGGAAACCCAGCACTATAATGTCATGCAGATTATATAGAACCAAAAATTTGCAGCACTCCTGGTGATCAGGTTCAACCCTCATTATCACCTGAGTAGAAAACTGGGGTTTATTCTCAGCCAAAGGGGTAGAATCGATCCCAGTAAGGAATAGACTTCTGTAGGGGTATCAAGGGAAACCCCACAACGTTTAGCAAAATCATAATCCATCAGGTTAATAGCTGCTCCAGAATCAACGAAAGCCTGAGCAGAAAATGAGGACAGAGAGCATATCAGAGTGACAGTTAATAAAAACTTAGTCTGAACACTACCCAAGACAACTGAGCGTGCAAAATGTCTTCCCCGCTTAGGGCAGACTGAAATAGCATGAGAGGCATCACCACAGTAGAAACATAACCCATTGCGCTTTCGAAAATCATGACGCTGTGCCCCAGACACCACTCCATCACACTGCATGGGCTCAGCAGCTGGTTCACAAGGCAACACCACTCCACGCATACTTCTCCGCTTACGCAAACGTCTGTCAATTTGAATCGCTAATGACATAGAATCATTGAGACCAAAGGGGACAGGGAATCCCACCATAACATCCTTTACATTATCCGACAGACCCTTCCGGAAAAGGGCCGCCAAAGCGTCGTCATTCCATTTGGTCAGGACTGCCCACCTACGGAATCTCTGACAGTATAACTCAGCGTCATCAAGCCCCTGATTTAATGCCAACAAGGCTTTTTCAGCTTGATCAGTGACATTAGGCTCATCGTACAATAACCCCAAAGCCTGAAAAAATGCATCAACATCACTCAAAACAGGATCCCCAGGTATCAGGGAAAAAGCCCAATCCTGAGGATCGCCGCGCAGGAGAGAGATGATAATTTGAACCTGCTGCGCTGCGTTTCCTGAGGACTTAGATTTTAAGGCAAGAAACAATTTACAATTATTTTTGAAATTCTGAAACTTAGCTCGATCCCCTAAAAACAAATCTGGCATGGGGATCCTAGGTTCCACAACAGGCAACCTAGCAAGATATGCAGCAATACTCTGAACCTCAGTGGCAAGCTGATCCACACGGCCAGACAACTGTGCAAACTCCATTGGGAGAAAAGATCCTCCCCAGCACCCAGAGATACAGAGGGAAAAAAAAAAAAAAAAAATGCAACAAACAGAAAAATATCTCTGACAACTTTTCTTCCTTCAAAATATTTTTTCCCTTCTGTGAGTACCATACAATTTTTATGGCCGGTGATACTGTTATGTTACGGTAGCTGAGGAGTGCAGGTAAAAAAGGAAATACACCAGAGCAGTTGGAATCTATGAGATTGCAGTACCCTGACTAACCACCGCAACTAGAGGCAGCCGTGGAGCGTTCCTACGATTGGTCCTAGACGCCTCGTCACAGCCTGAGAAACTAACTACACCTAAAGATAGAAATAGGAAAGCTAACTGCCCCGGAGCAGAACCCCAAAGATAATAGAAAGCCCCCAAACATGTAATGGCGGTTAGACAAGAGGAAATACTGACACAGAAAGAAAATAGCATGAGCAAACGCTGGGGCCCAAACTATCTAAATAGAAAAGGACAGGAAGGGTACTTACTGCAATCTCAGAAAACCCTGAAAAAACACCAACTCTACTAATTTCAAAATCACCTGAGATCACACGACCTCTACCACCTAAATTAGTTCTCTGGTGTAAAAAAATCAAAACAGCAGCCACTGAAAAAAAACTGGAAAAAGCAAAAGTACAAAACACAGTGGCTGGACTAAACTGAGAGGGCAAAAGCCCCCGGAGGAGACCCAGAAGGCCCCCACAGAAGTGCAGGACAAAATGCAAAAATATAGCAAAAACACAAAATAAGAAATTGTCTTATCTGATAGCAGGAGATGCAGACACGACACAGCAGGCTACAAGGGAAACTGGAAAGAAGGATTCAGACCAGAACAATTGATCACCGGCAACCCTGATGGGAAAATGACTCCCTTATATAAGACCAATCAGTAACACCTGATTCCCAGTCCTCACAATCCTCACTAGTACCGCTTGTAACCACCAGAGGGAGCCTCTGCTCAGAACTCATCTCAAACCCATTCACAACAGCAAAAAATATCTGATCTGAAAGCAGGAGATGCAGGCAAGACTCCAACAAACTTCCAAATGAACCAGGAACCACAATTGAGACAAGAACAATTGATCACCGGCAACCATCATGGGAGGGAACCTCCCTTATATCAGACCAGTCTGTGAACCCAGATTTCCATTCCTCGCTGAAAGGTTCATTACTGTCTGTAACCACCAGAGGGAGCCTCTGCTCAGAAACCATCTCTAGCACATTCATAACAGTACCCCCCTTAAGGAGGGGTCACCGAACCCTCACTTGTGCAACCAGGCCGATCAGGATGAGCTCGGTGATAGGCACGGATCAGTCTCCTAGCATGGATGTCTGAAGCAAACACCCAAGAATTGTCCTCCTAACCATAACCTCTACACTTAACCAAATACTGGAGTTTCTGTCTAGAAAAACGAGAATCCAATATTTTCTCAACCACATACTCCAGATTGCCCTCAACCAAAACAGGGTCAGCAGGCGCAGCCATAGGAACCACTGGCTCGACAAACCTCTTCAATAAGGACTTGTGGAACACGTTATGGATCTTAAATGTCCCTGGAAGAAGCAAACGGAAGGAAACAGGATTAAGAATCTCCATGATCTTATAAGGTCCAATGAACCTGGGCTTAAACTTTGGAGATGCAATCCTCATAGGGATATTTCTTGAGGACAACCAAACCAAGTGCCCCACTTTAAACCGAGGACCATCAGTCCTATGTTGGTTGGCAAACCGTTGGACCTTCTCCTGAGAGAGAGACAACCTCTCCACTACCTGGTCCCAAATTCGCTCCACAACAGAGTCAACACCCGGACAGACAGAAGCCTCCGCCTGTCCCGAAGAAAATCGAGGGTGAAACCCAAAATTGCAGAAAAATGGAGACATCAAGGTGGCAGAGCTAGCCCTATTATTAAGCCAAAGGCAAAAAAGAGACCCAGTCATCTTGATCAGCAGACACAAAATATCTCAAATAAGTCTCCAAGGTGTGGTTTGTTCTCTCGGTTTGTCCATTGGTCTGAGGATGAAAAGCAGAGGAGAAAGATAATTGAACACCAAGTTTAGAACAAAATGTCCTCCAAAATCTGGAAACAAACTGGACTCCTCTGTCAGACACAATGTTCTCCGGAATGCCATGTAACCGAACCACGTGCTGAAGGAACAAAGGCACAAATTCGGAGGAGGAAGGTAACTTAGGTAACGGCACAAGATGTATCATCTTGGAAAACCTATCACAGATTACCCAGATAACTGTCATTCTCTGAGAAACAGGGAGGTTGGAAATAAAATCCATAGAGATATGGGTCCATGGCCTCTTAGGCACAGGTAATGGCATTAACAAACCACTAAAGCGAGAGCAAGGCTTGGTGCGAGAGCAAGTCCCACAGGACTGCACAAATTCCCTGACGTCACGAGACAAAGTAGGCCACCAAAAGGACCGACTCACTAAGTCTCTGGTACCAAAAATCCCGGGATGACCAGCCAACGCGGAACAATGAAAGTCAGACATCACACTCTTCTTCCACTGGTCTGGGACAAACAATTTCCCAATAGGGCAGCGCTCAGGTTTATCCTCCTGACACCCTTCCAAGGCCAGTCTCAAATTGGGCGAGATGGCGGAAATAACTACACTGTTATGTTTTGGCAGCTGAGGAGTGCAGGCAAAAAAGGCAATACACCAGAGCAGTTGGAATCTATGAGATTGCAGTACCCTGACTAACCACCACAACTAGAGGCAGCCGTGGAGCGTTCCTACGTTGGTCCTAGACGCCTCGTCACAGCCTGAGAAACTAACTACACCTAAAGATAGAAATTGGAAAGCTATCTGCCCGGAGCAAACCCAAGATAATAGAAAGCCCCAAACATGTAATGGCGGTTAGACAAGATGAAATACTGACACAGACAGAAAATAGTGTGAGCAAACGCTGGGGCCCAAACTAACTAAATAGAAAAGGATAGGAAGGGCACTTACTGCAATCCCAAAAAACCCTGAAAAGCACCAACTTAACTAATTTCAAAAACGCCTGAGATCACACGACCTCTTCCACCTAAATTAGTTCTCTGGTGTAACAAGATCAAAACAGCAGCCACTGAAAAAACTGGAAAAAGCAAAAGTACAAACATCAGTGGCTGAACTAAACTGAGAGGGCAAAAGCCCCCAGAGGGGACCCTGAAGGCCCCCACAGAAGTGCAAGACAAAATGCAAAAATATAGCACAAAAAACAAAAAAGAAGAAAATGTCTTATCTGTTAGCAGGAGATGCAGACACGACACAGCAGGCTACAAGGGAAACAGGAATGAAGGATTCAGACCAGAACAATTGATCACCGGCAACCCTGATGGGAAGGTGACTCCCTTATATAAGACCAGTCAGTAACACCTGATTCCCAGTCCTCACAATCTTCACTGGACAGACCAGCACCGCTTGTAACCACTAGAGGAAGCCTCTGCTCAGAACTCATCTCAAACCCATTCACAACAGTACCCCCCCCCTTGAGGAGGGGTCACCGAACCCTCATTTGAGCAACCAGGTCGGTCAGGATGAGTTCTATGATACGCACGGATAAGTCTCCTAGCATGGATGTCCGAAGCAAACACCCAAGAATTGTCTTCCTGACCATAACCTCTCCATTTAACCAAATACTGGAGTTTCCGTCTAGAAAAACGAGAATCTAATATTTTCTCAACCACATACTCCAGATTGCCCTCAACCAAAACAGGGTCAGGAGGCACAGCAGCAGGAACCACTGGCTCAACAAACCTCTTCAACAAGGACTTGTGGAACACGTTATGGATCTTAAATGTCCCTGGAAGAAGCAAACGAAAAGAAACAGGATTAATAATCTCCATGATCTTATAAGGTCCAATGAACCTAGGCTTAAATTTAGGAGATGTTACTCTCATAGGAATATTCTTTGAGGACAACCAGACCAAGTCCCCCACTTTAAACCGAGGACCATCAGTCCTATGCCGGTTAACAAACCGCTGGGCCTTCTCCTGAGAGAGGGACAACCTCTCCACTACCTGGTCCCAAATCTGTTGCATACGCTCCACAACAGAGTCAACACCTGGACAGACAGAAGCCTCCGTCTGTCCTGAAGAAAATCGAGGGTGAAACCCAGAATTACAGAAAAACTGAGACATCAAAGTGGCAGAGCTAGCCCTATTATTAAGAGCAAACTCAGCCAAAGGCAAAAAAGAGACCCAGTCATCCTGATCAGCAGACACAAAGCATCTTAGATAAGTCTCCAATGACTGGTTTGTTCTCTCAGTTTGACCATTGGTCTGAGGATGAAATGCCGAGGAGAAAGACAATTGAACACCCAGTTTAGAACAAAAAGTCCTCCAAAATCTGGAAACAAACTGGACTCCTCTGTCAGACACAATGTTCTCAGGAATGCCGTGTAAACGAACCACGTGCTGAAGGAACAACGGCACCAATTCAGAGGAGGAAGGCAACTTAGGTAATGGCACAAGATGTATCATTTTGGAAAACCTATCACAAATTACCCAGATGGTGGTCATTCTCTGAGAAACAGGAATGTCGGAAATGAAATCCATAGAGATATGGGTCCATGGTCTCTTGGTCACAGGCAATGGCATCAACAAACCACTAGAGCGAGAGCAAGGCTTGGAGTGAGAGCAAGTCCCGCAGGACTGCACAAATTCCCTGACATCACGAGACAAGGTAGGCCACCAAAAGGACCGACTAACCAAGTCTCTGGTACCAAAAACTCTGGGATGCCCAGCCAATGCGGAACAATGAATCTCAGACATCACACTCTTCTTCCACTGGTCCGGGACAAACAATTTTCCAACAGGGCAGCACTCGGGCCTATCCTCCTGACACCCCTCCAGAGCAAGTCTCAAATTGGGCGAGATGGCGGAAAGAACTACACCCTCTTTCAAAATAACAGAAGGATCAGATAACTCAGGAGAGTCCGCAAGGAAACTCCTCGAGAGGGCATCCGCCTTAACATTCTTAGTGCCAGGAAGAAAGGAAACCACAAAATTAAAACGTGTGAAAAACAAGGCCCACCTGGCCTGTCTAGGATTGAGTCGCTTGGCAGATTCCAGATAGACCAGATTCTTATGGTCCGTAAGGACCACCACCTGATGTTTGGCTCCCTCCAGCCAATGTCTCCACTCTTCAAAAGCCCACTTCATGGCCAATAACTCCCGATTACCCACGTCATAATTACGTTCAGTAGGAGAAAATTTTCGAGAGAAAAAGGCACAAGGGTTACTTTTAGAGGTCTCTGGATCTTTTTGGGACAAAATGGCACCTGCCCCAATTTCAGAGGCATCAACCTCCACCTGAAATGGCAGAGAAACATCAGGCTGCCGTAGAACAGGAGCAGAAGTGAATCTCTGCTTAAGTTCCTGAAATGCAGAGACTGCCTCAGGAGGCCAATTCACCACATCAGAACCCTTTCTGGTCAAATCAGTTAATGGTTTAACAATAACGAGAAATTACCAATAAATTTACGGTAAAAATTGGCAAAACCCAAAAATCTCTGAAGAGCCTTTAATGAAGTAGGTTGGACCCAATCACAGATGGCCTGAACCTTGACCGGGTCCATTTCAATAACAGATGGAGACAAAATGAATCCCAGAAATGAGATCCTCTGTACGCCAAAAAGACACTTTGATCCCTTCACATACAGAGCATTCTCTCTCAAAATCTGGAACACAGTTCGAACATGTTTCACATGAGAGTCCCAGTCATTAGAAAAAATCAAGATATCATCCAAATAAACAATCAGAAATTTGTCCACAAAATCCCTGAAAATGTCATTCATGAAGGACTGGAAGACGGAAGGAGCATTAGTGAGCCCAAAGGGCATCACTAGGTACTCAAAATGCCCTTCAGGGGTATTGAATGCCGTCTTCCATTCATCCCCGTGCTTAATGCGAATAAGGTTATACGCCCCCCTGAGGTCAAGCTTGGTAAACCAAGTAGCGTTTTTCACCCTGGAAAACAGGTCAGAAATCAAGGGTAACGGGTATTGATATTTCACAGTAATATTGTTCAAGAGACGATAATCAATACACGGCCTTAATGAACCATCCTTTTTGGCCACAAAGAAAAAACCGGCACCTAAGGGTGAAGAGGATGGTCTGATATGACCCTCCTCCAATGATTCCTTGATATAAGACCGCATAGCGTCATGTTCAGGTACAGACAAGTTAAAAAGGCGACCTTTAGGGAATTTACTACCCGGCACTAATTCAATAGCGCAGTCATAGCTCCTATGGGGAGGCAAGGATGCAGATTTACTTTCGCTAAACACATCAGAAAAATCAATCAAAAAGTCAGGAACATCCTGAGCCTGGGGGAGGCAGAAAAAACAGGAGTGTTGGTATTAACACATTGGCAGCCCCAACTGGTTACAGACACAGATTTCCAATCCAAAACAGGATTATGAGACTGTAACCAAGGGAAACCCAGCACGATAATGTCATGCAGATTATACAGAACCAAAAATTTGCAGCACTCCTGGTGATCAGGTTCAACCCTCATTATCACCTGAGTAGAGAACTGAGGTTTATTCTCAGCCAAAGGGGTAGAATCGATCCCCAGTAGGGGAATAGACTTCTGTAGGGGTATCAAGGGAAACCCACAACATTTAGCAAAATCATAATCCATCAGGTTAATAGCTACTCCAGAATCAACGAAAGCCTGAGCAGAAAATGAGGACAGAGAGCATATCAGAGTGACAGTTAATAAAAACTTAGTCTGAACACTACCCAAGACAACTGAGCGTGCAAAACGTCTTCCCCGCTTAGGGCAGACTGAAACAGCATGAGAGGCATCACCACAGTAGAAACATAACCCATTGCGCTTTCGAAACTCATGACGCTGTGCCCCAGACACCACTCTATCACACTGCATGGGTTCAGAAGCTGGTTCACAAGGCAACACTATTCCACGCATACTTCTCCGCTCACGCAAACGTCTGTCAATTTGAATCGCTAATGACATAGAATCATTGAGACCAGAGGGGACAGGGAATCCCACCATAACATCCTTTACATTATCTGACAGACCCTTCCGGAAAAGGGCTGCCAAAGCGTCGTCATTCCATTTGGTCAGGACTGCCCACCTACGGAATCTCTGACAGTATAACTCAGCGTCATAAAGCCCCTGATTTAATGCCAACAAGGCTTTTTCAGCTTGATCAGTGACATTAGGCTCATCGTACAATAACCCCAAAGCCTGAAAAAATGCATCAACATCACTCAAAACAGGATCCCCAGGTGTCAGGGAAAAAGCCCAATCCTGAGGATCGCCCGCAGGAGAGAGATGATAATTTGAACCTGCTGCGCTGCGTTCCCTAAGGACTTAGATTTTAAGGCAAAAAACAATTTACAATTATTTTTGAAATTCTGAAACTTAGCTCGATCCCCTAAAAACAAATCTGGCATTGGAATCCTAGGTTCCACAACAGGCAACCCAGCAAGATAGATAGCAATACTCCGAACCTCAGCGGTAAGCTGATCCACACGGCCAGACAACTGTGCAAACTCCATTGAGAGAAAAGATCCTCCCCAGCACCCAGAGATACAGAGGGAAAAAAAAAAAAAAAACCACAAACAGAAAAATATCTCTGACAACTCTGACAACCTTTTTTCTTTCACAATATTTTTTCCCTTCTGTGAGTACCATACAAATTTTCAACTTTTTGGCCGGTGATACTGTTATGTTTTGGCAGCTGAGGAGTGCAGGCAAAAAAGGCAATACACCAGAGCAGTTGGAATCTATGAGATTGCAGTACCCTGACTAACCACCACAACTAGAGGCAGCCGTGGAGCGTTCCTACGTTGGTCCTAGACGCCTCGTCACAGCCTGAGAAACTAACTACACCTAAAGATAGAAATTGGAAAGCTATCTGCCCCGGAGCAGAACCCCAAAGATAATAGAAAGCCCCCAAACATGTAATGGCGGTTAGACAAGATGAAATACTGACACAGACAGAAAATAGTGTGAGCAAACGCTGGGGCCCAAACTAACTAAATAGAAAAGGATAGGAAGGGCACTTACTGCAATCCCAAAAAACCCTGAAAAGCACCAACTTAACTAATTTCAAAAACGCCTGAGATCACACGACCTCTTCCACCTAAATTAGTTCTCTGGTGTAACAAGATCAAAACAGCAGCCACTGAAAAAACTGGAAAAAGCAAAAGTACAAACATCAGTGGCTGAACTAAACTGAGAGGGCAAAAGCCCCCAGAGGGGACCCTGAAGGCCCCCACAGAAGTGCAAGACAAAATGCAAAAATATAGCACAAAAAACAAAAAAGAAGAAAATGTCTTATCTGTTAGCAGGAGATGCAGACACGACACAGCAGGCTACAAGGGAAACAGGAATGAAGGATTCAGACCAGAACAATTGATCACCGGCAACCCTGATGGGAAGGTGACTCCCTTATATAAGACCAGTCAGTAACACCTGATTCCCAGTCCTCACAATCTTCACTGGACAGACCAGCACCGCTTGTAACCACTAGAGGAAGCCTCTGCTCAGAACTCATCTCAAACCCATTCACAACAGTACCCCCCCCCCTTGAGGAGGGGTCACCGAACCCTCATTTGAGCAACCAGGTCGGTCAGGATGAGTTCTATGATACGCACGGATAAGTCTCCTAGCATGGATGTCCGAAGCAAACACCCAAGAATTGTCTTCCTGACCATAACCTCTCCATTTAACCAAATACTGGAGTTTCCGTCTAGAAAAACGAGAATCTAATATTTTCTCAACCACATACTCCAGATTGCCCTCAACCAAAACAGGGTCAGGAGGCACAGCAGCAGGAACCACTGGCTCAACAAACCTCTTCAACAAGGACTTGTGGAACACGTTATGGATCTTAAATGTCCCTGGAAGAAGCAAACGAAAAGAAACAGGATTAATAATCTCCATGATCTTATAAGGTCCAATGAACCTAGGCTTAAATTTAGGAGATGTTACTCTCATAGGAATATCTTTGAGGACAACCAGACCAAGTCCCCCACTTTAAACCGAGGACCATCAGTCCTATGCCGGTTAACAAACCGCTGGGCCTTCTCCTGAGAGAGGGACAACCTCTCCACTACCTGGTCCCAAATCTGTTGCATACGCTCCACAACAGAGTCAACACCTGGACAGACAGAAGCCTCCGTCTGTCCTGAAGAAAATCGAGGGTGAAACCCAGAATTACAGAAAAACTGAGACATCAAAGTGGCAGAGCTAGCCCTATTATTAAGAGCAAACTCAGCCAAAGGCAAAAAAGAGACCCAGTCATCCTGATCAGCAGACACAAAGCATCTTAGATAAGTCTCCAATGACTGGTTTGTTCTCTCAGTTTGACCATTGGTCTGAGGATGAAATGCCGAGGAGAAAGACAATTGAACACCCAGTTTAGAACAAAAAGTCCTCCAAAATCTGGAAACAAACTGGACTCCTCTGTCAGACACAATGTTCTCAGGAATGCCGTGTAAACGAACCACGTGCTGAAGGAACAACGGCACCAATTCAGAGGAGGAAGGCAACTTAGGTAATGGCACAAGATGTATCATTTTGGAAAACCTATCACAAATTACCCAGATGGTGGTCATTCTCTGAGAAACAGGAATGTCGGAAATGAAATCCATAGAGATATGGGTCCATGGTCTCTTGGTCACAGGCAATGGCATCAACAAACCACTAGAGCGAGAGCAAGGCTTGGAGTGAGAGCAAGTCCCGCAGGACTGCACAAATTCCCTGACATCACGAGACAAGGTAGGCCACCAAAAGGACCGACTAACCAAGTCTCTGGTACCAAAAACTCTGGGATGCCCAGCCAATGCGGAACAATGAATCTCAGACATCACACTCTTCTTCCACTGGTCCGGGACAAACAATTTTCCAACAGGGCAGCACTCGGGCCTATCCTCCTGACACCCCTCCAGAGCAAGTCTCAAATTGGGCGAGATGGCGGAAAGAACTACACCCTCTTTCAAAATAACAGAAGGATCAGATAACTCAGGAGAGTCCGCAAGGAAACTCCTCGAGAGGGCATCCGCCTTAACATTCTTAGTGCCAGGAAGAAAGGAAACCACAAAATTAAAACGTGTGAAAAACAAGGCCCACCTGGCCTGTCTAGGATTGAGTCGCTTGGCAGATTCCAGATAGACCAGATTCTTATGGTCCGTAAGGACCACCACCTGATGTTTGGCTCCCTCCAGCCAATGTCTCCACTCTTCAAAAGCCCACTTCATGGCCAATAACTCCCGATTACCCACGTCATAATTACGTTCAGTAGGAGAAAATTTTCGAGAGAAAAAGGCACAAGGGTTACTTTTAGAGGTCTCTGGATCTTTTTGGGACAAAATGGCACCTGCCCCAATTTCAGAGGCATCAACCTCCACCTGAAATGGCAGAGAAACATCAGGCTGCCGTAGAACAGGAGCAGAAGTGAATCTCTGCTTAAGTTCCTGAAATGCAGAGACTGCCTCAGGAGGCCAATTCACCACATCAGAACCCTTTCTGGTCAAATCAGTTAATGGTTTAACAATAACGAGAAATTACCAATAAATTTACGGTAAAAATTGGCAAAACCCAAAAATCTCTGAAGAGCCTTTAATGAAGTAGGTTGGACCCAATCACAGATGGCCTGAACCTTGACCGGGTCCATTTCAATAACAGATGGAGACAAAATGAATCCCAGAAATGAGATCCTCTGTACGCCAAAAAGACACTTTGATCCCTTCACATACAGAGCATTCTCTCTCAAAATCTGGAACACAGTTCGAACATGTTTCACATGAGAGTCCCAGTCATTAGAAAAAATCAAGATATCATCCAAATAAACAATCAGAAATTTGTCCACAAAATCCCTGAAAATGTCATTCATGAAGGACTGGAAGACGGAAGGAGCATTAGTGAGCCCAAAGGGCATCACTAGGTACTCAAAATGCCCTTCAGGGGTATTGAATGCCGTCTTCCATTCATCCCCGTGCTTAATGCGAATAAGGTTATACGCCCCCCTGAGGTCAAGCTTGGTAAACCAAGTAGCGTTTTTCACCCTGGAAAACAGGTCAGAAATCAAGGGTAACGGGTATTGATATTTCACAGTAATATTGTTCAAGAGACGATAATCAATACACGGCCTTAATGAACCATCCTTTTTGGCCACAAAGAAAAAACCGGCACCTAAGGGTGAAGAGGATGGTCTGATATGACCCTCCTCCAATGATTCCTTGATATAAGACCGCATAGCGTCATGTTCAGGTACAGACAAGTTAAAAAGGCGACCTTTAGGGAATTTACTACCCGGCACTAATTCAATAGCGCAGTCATAGCTCCTATGGGGAGGCAAGGATGCAGATTTACTTTCGCTAAACACATCAGAAAAATCAATCAAAAAGTCAGGAACATCCTGAGCCTGGGGGGAGGCAGAAAAAACAGGAGTGTTGGTATTAACACATTGGCAGCCCCAACTGGTTACAGACACAGATTTCCAATCCAAAACAGGATTATGAGACTGTAACCAAGGGAAACCCAGCACGATAATGTCATGCAGATTATACAGAACCAAAAATTTGCAGCACTCCTGGTGATCAGGTTCAACCCTCATTATCACCTGAGTAGAGAACTGAGGTTTATTCTCAGCCAAAGGGGTAGAATCGATCCCCAGTAGGGAATAGACTTCTGTAGGGGTATCAAGGGAAACCCACAACATTTAGCAAAATCAAATCCATCAGGTTAATAGCTACTCCAGAATCAACGAAAGCCTGAGCAGAAAATGAGGACAGAGAGCATATCAGAGTGACAGTTAATAAAAACTTAGTCTGAACACTACCCAAGACAACTGAGCGTGCAAAACGTCTTCCCGCTTAGGGCAGACTGAAACAGCATGAGAGGCATCACCACAGTAGAAACATAACCCATTGCGCTTTCGAAACTCATGACGCTGTGCCCCAGACACCACTCTATCACACTGCATGGGTTCAGAAGCTGGTTCACAAGGCAACACTATTCCACGCATACTTCTCCGCTCACGCAAACGTCTGTCAATTTGAATCGCTAATGACATAGAATCATTGAGACCAGAGGGGACAGGGAATCCCACCATAACATCCTTTACATTATCTGACAGACCCTTCCGGAAAAGGGCTGCCAAAGCGTCGTCATTCCATTTGGTCAGGACTGCCCACCTACGGAATCTCTGACAGTATAACTCAGCGTCATAAAGCCCCTGATTTAATGCCAACAAGGCTTTTTCAGCTTGATCAGTGACATTAGGCTCATCGTACAATAACCCCAAAGCCTGAAAAATGCATCAACATCACTCAAAACAGGATCCCCAGGTGTCAGGGAAAAAGCCCAATCCTGAGGATCGCCACGCAGGAGAGAGATGATAATTTGAACCTGCTGCGCTGCGTTCCCTAAGGACTTAGATTTTAAGGAAAAAAACAATTTAAAAATTTTTTTTGAAATTCGAAATTTTCTCCCCTAAAAAAAAAATTGCTTTGGGAATCCTTTCCCCCAAAAAGAAAACCGCAAGATAAAGCAATACCCCCAAATCAGGGAAAAGGGTCCCAGGGCCAAAATAAAAAAACCTTGAGAGAAAAGACCCCCGCCCCCCGAGATACAGAGGAAAAAAAAAAAAAAAACCCCAAACAAAAAAAATCTCTGACAACTCTGACAACCTTTTTTCTTTCAAAAATTTTTTTTTCCCCTGTAGTAATAAAATTTTAAAATTTTTGGCCGGTGATATGTTTTTTTTTTGGCGTGGGGGTGCAGGCAAAAAAAGGAAATACACCAGAGCATTTGGGAATCTATAATTTGCATCCCGACTAACCCCCCAATAGAGGCAGCCTGGGGGTTTTTACTTGGCCAGAGCTCGTCAAGCCGGGAAACTAATACACCTAAAGATAGAAATAGGAAAGCTTCTGCCCGGAGAAAACCCCCCAAAAAAATAAAACCCCCCCCAAAATGAAAAGGGGGTTTTTGACAAAATGAAATACACACGACAGAAAATTATGAGAAAAAGTGGGCCCAAACTAACAAAAAAAAAAAAAGGATAAATTACCAATCCAAAACCTAAAAAGCACAACTTAAAATTTTTAAAAAAACGCCTGAGATCACACGACCTTTCCCCTAAATTAGTTTTGGTTTGTAACAAGCCCCAAAACACAGCCACTGAAAAAAGGGGAAAAAAAAAAAGTACAAAATCGGGGGCAAAACTAATGAGAGGAAAAACCCCGGGGGGGACCTGAAGGCCCCACAAAGTGGAAAAAAAATGAAAAATATAGAAAAAAAAAAAAAAAAGAAGAAAATGTCTTATTGTTTAAATGCAACACGAACAGGGGTACAAGGGAAACGGGGAAAGAAGGATTCAGACCAAACAATTGATCACCCCCCCAGGGGGAAGGGGGACCCCCTTTTATAAGACCATCAAAACACCGGGTTTCCCCGTCCCAAATCTTCCTGGACAGCCCCCCTGTTTTTAACCTAGAAAAAGCCTTGTCAGTCATTAAACCTTCCCCAAAATACCCCTTTTTCAAAAACAGGGATCAGATAACCGGGGAAATCCGCAAAGAAACCCCTGAGAGGCATCCCCTTAACTTTTTTGTGCGGGGAAAAAAATAACCAAAAAAAAAAAATTAAAAAAAAGGCCCCCCCTGTTAGTTTTAATCGCTTGGCTGATTCAATAAACCCGTTTTTTTTTGGCCGTGAGGCCCCCCCCTGAGTAGGCCCTTCCCCCATGTTTCCACTCTTAAAGGGGACTTCATGCCAATAACTCCCCCATTCCCCCCCCTCATAATTTTTCATTTTGGGGAAAAAATTTTTGAGAGAAAAGGCACAAGGTTACTTTAGATTCTGGACCTTTGGGGGCAAACGGAAAACCGCCCCAATTTCAGGGGCATCAACCTCCACCTAAAAAGGTGAAAAAATCAGCTGCCGTAAACGGGCAAATAATCTCGTTTTAAACCCCGAAACGCAAAACTGCCCAGGGGCCAAAATTTCCCACCAAACCCTTTTTTTTCAAATCAGTCAATGGTTTAACAATACCGGAAATACAAAAAATTTTAGGATAAAAAGGGAAAAACCCCAAAAAACTCTGAAACCCCTTTTAAGAAGGGTTTGGGCCCAATAAGAGGCCTAACCTTGAGGGCCCTTTCAATAACAACGGAGACAAAATGAATCCAGAAATAAACCTTTTTGTACCAAAAAAACCCCTTTATCCTTACTAAGTTCCCCCTCAAAATCGGAACACAGCCCCCCATGTTTAACATTAAGCCCAGTCATTGGAAAAAAAACAGAAATATCCAAAAAACAATAAAATTTTCCCAAAACCCCGGGGGAAGGAAGGAGCATTAGTTGACCAAAGGGCTCACTTGGTCCAAAAAACCCCCCCGGGGGTTTTTAAAACCCCCTTTCCCCTTTACCCCCTGCTTAAGGGGGAAAAGGTTAACGCCCCCTGGGTCAAGTTGGGGAAAACCAAAATAGCATTTTTACCCGGAAAAAAGGGGAAAAATCGGGGAAGAATAGATACTTTACGGGGTCTTTCTAAAACATAATCAATCACGGCCTCAATAAAAACCCCTTTTTGGGCCAAAAAGAAAGGTCTATTTGCCCTTCCCCAATGACCCTTTTAATAATCGCAAGCATGGTTTCGGTCAGACAAGAAAAAAAGGGCCCCCTTTGGGAAAATTTTCCACAATTAATTAGCGCAATGAGCCGTGGGGGGGCAAGATGCAGTTTTTTCTTTCACTAATACATCCGAAAAAAGGAGTGTCGATTAACACATTCACCCCCCAATGGTCACGCAAAATTCCCAAAAAAAAAGGGGTTATGGGGCGAACCCCAAGGGGAAAACCCCAGTGAAAAATGTCTGCAATTATACAGCACCAAAAAAATTTGCAACTCCCTGATGTTTTTGGTTTTAACCTCTTATCCCCTGAGTAAAAAAGGGGGGTTTTTTCCGCCAAAGGGGTAGAATAATTCCCCGTGGGGGGTAACTTCCGGGGGGTACAGGGGGAAACCCCAATGTTTGGCAAAGTAAAAACCCCTCGGGGTTAAAGTGCCCCTGAATAACAAAAGCTAAGAAAATGTGGACAGAGAAATCGGGTACAGTCAACAAAAATTTTTGAAATCAAAGACAACTGAGCGGCAAAACTCCCCTTGGGGCAGACTGAAAAAAATATAAAAAAAAGAGGTTTTCCCCCCAAAAATCCAGCTCCCCCTGTTGATAGTCCTTCTCAGGGGAAAAAAAATTATGCGAGAGCCCCCCTTCGTTTTGAAAGCATTAAAATCCAATCCGCTCCTGTGAAGTCAAAAAACCTTTATTAATCGTTGTCAGTTTTAAAAAAGCTTG
>JARQOD010006300.1:0-35725 GCA_033576555.1 Oophaga sylvatica
GGCCCTAAAATTCCCTCATCAACCCCATCGCCCCCCGGGAAAATGCCTTCCCAAATTAAAAGAAAAGGGTAGGGGAAGACGTGCCCTGTGAGACGAGTTTTTTACTTGATGCCTGACAACCTGTTTAAAAATTCCGACTGGGAAGAGTCCCCCCTGTTGGGGCCCCCCTTCTAGTGCTTCACCATCCCTCAGAGTTTACGAGCGTGGTACAAATTACCGAAAAAAGGTGGCGTCACGAATGTTTTTATTTCCCTGTAAATATTCCCCAACATACGCCAGCCGCCAGGACCAAGCCCGACCCAAACCGTCCCGGGCCCAAACCCATGTTTCCCTGGGCTGGGCTTGAGCCCCCATTGCCCTGGTAACCCACAATTTTTGGGGTGGCGGGCGTTAAAAATTGGCGTCAAAAACGGATAAAAACTTGCGCATTGGAGCCCTGTGTGCCTGTGGATTTTTTTTGGGGGAAAAAAGACTTTTGCTTTTGTTTGGCGCAAATACCGCAATTTGCCGCCGATTCGCGCCCTAGGGGGGAGAAGAAGGTGGGCGAAATGAAAGGGGCAGGTCTTGGACACGCCCCGGCTCGATCATCGGCGGTCTGCAACGGAAGGAAGCTCTGACATCAGGCGCCGGAGAAAGGCCCTTTTCCCCCTGGGGGCCCTGTGAAATAGCAGCGTCTGAAACCGGAGGCTTTTTAAACCCAAAGGGGGGGCCTAAGATTCACAAAAAACGGTGCAGTGGGCCCCCGGCCCGGAGGCCCCATCCCGCCCGCTTGGTTTTGTAGCGCCAGGGGGGGGCGCAGGCCCTGCACCAGTCGGTATCCCTTTTTGCCACTAACGCTCCCATATTGCCTGGGGCGAAATGGCTTCCCAGTCAGCGGTGGCCGGCACATGCAGGCTTCAAGCGGAAAGTTATGCAGCTTGAAAAGTACTCTGCCTGAGAGACAAAAAGTGCTGTGTAATAGGGCAGCTAATGGTGTGCTGGGGGAAGGGAGACTTGGGTACCGTTTTATCGGATCCCGGGACCGCGATCTTTTTTAGTAAGCCAAATTTTAAGACCGCACCCCGAAAGGATCTCCGGAGGGGCCCTTTTATCATGTTCAAAACAGCCAAGGTGACAGCTCCGGGCTACGTTGGAATACAAGGGCCTGGAGCCCCCAAAAGATTAACAATTTAAATGCTATCGATGGAATAAAATGCAAAGAAAAAATTTTTTCGGGATTGGATCCCAAGAGGCGAAAAAAGGAACTGTAATTGGGGTCCTTTTTTTCCCCGGTGCTATTTTTGATGCCTAAGGACATGGCTTTAAAAAGGGTGGGGCCCCCCTGGGAAAAACTGGGTGGCCCCCAAAAAATTTCTTTCAGGGTGAAGTCACTTTTGGAACCGCAAAACCCCCCTGTTCCCCGTTGGGGGGCCAAACCCAAAAAAGCGCAGATGACCCCTCTAGTGATTTGGACTGTCTGCGTCAGAGGTCCCCCAGGACTAAAAAATTGGCGCTTTTATGATGCCCTACAGCCCGGAAAGGGGGGGAAAAGGGGAAGATTTGTTAGCTGATGCCAGAAGAGTCGTGGATCCCCCGGAAAAGAAAAGAAGACTCGCCCCCCCCAGGAGGCCCTTTTGTCCCCCCCTCCTGTCGAGAGACATTGTTTTCGTTTGCCCCGGGGGAAAGGTATTTTGTCTCCACAGTGTTTTTAAAAAACGGGCAAAACCCCGGGGGCCCCAAGGGGGCCCAACACCCGGAGAATACCCGTCAGGCCCCAAAGACGGGAAAACCGAGGTATTGGGGGGGGGACCTCCCGGGTTTTTATTCTGGGTGGTATTGCTGTTCCGGCTTTTTTGCCCATGGGTCGGGTGACCCTAATCCTGATGCCTATTAAAAATATGGTAAATGGGTTTTAAAACCTGGGCCCTTGACTTTACCGTGTAGTTTAAGGGTTTTCCCCTTTTGGGGAAGTATGGGCCCCCCAAAATGTGTAGATGAAAAAGGGGCAAAAGGGGAATTGAAAGCCCGGGGGGTTCCCCGGTAGAAAGCTGAAAAGGGGGAAAAGGGGGTTAAATAAAATTTTTGGGGTTTAAAAAACCCATTATCGGTAATTTTTTGGGAGAATTTGGTTTTTCTTACCCCAAAAGCTCGCGGGAAATCCCCCCCCAAAAAGGGCGAGAGGGTAACCAAAAGGGGGGATCCGGGCCTGGTGTGTCAGCAGAAAACAAAAATTACGACGGCGAAATTGGTAATGTAAGGGTCACTGATCGGTCTATTGTGATACCCCCCCAAAAAGGGGAAATGTTTTTTTTTTGGGCGGGGGCCCAAAGGGGTTTTTGGGACAAATTCCAAGCTGTGAGAAACCCCCCATTCAGAACATAGCCCCACTTTGACTGTTTTGAGGGTTAGAGGTGGGAATTTGGGGAAACCGGTAGGCTTCTCAATTGGGGAGATGATGAGGTTTAAATTACCCCGTTATGCAACCATTTTAAAACATGCTGTTGATATTTTTTCTATTCTCCCCCGGGGGGGGTCCCCTTTGGGCTCCGGCAAATAGCGGGGACAATGACCCCGCAAAACAGGTGGCGGAATGGTGTCGCAGCTCCCGTTGGGGGCGGGAAAACCCCACCCCTCACCGAGCAAGGGGTATTGCGGGGGGGGCAAGAGTATGCCCCCAAAAATTTAGCAAGCCCCACTTGTTTTTTGGGGGGGTTAAAGGGGGTCCAAAATTATATCCTACGGCAGTCATCCTCCCATCAAAGAGCGGTAAAAGGGCCCATTTCCCCCAAACATTTTAGAAGGCTAAAAAAAAGTTGAATTTTTTGAAGAAAGCCGGGGGGGGATAAGGGGTGTTGTGCCCTGGGGGCCCCCCTAGTTATGGTTTTTAAAAAAAAGTGGTGTATGGAATGTGTGTGGATTCAGGCAGGTGAACCGCCCAAAAAAAAGGATGCATCCCGCTACCCGTTTTGAGGAATTTTTAGTCTCTGAAAATTTTTAAATACTTTTTTCCCCCGTTTGGGCAGTGGTTATGGCAAGTGGCTGTGGCTGAGGAGGATGTGGGGGGAAAAAGGGGTTTTCCCCCCCCAAGGGGGGTCTGTGGTTCGACAGAATTTGGTTTTTGGGGTCGTAGTGCCCCGGGGAAAATTTTCAGAGGGGGAAGGGGAAAAATGTTGGGACACTCAATTTTGAAACCGTGTGCTAACCCCGAAAACTTTTTTGTGTTTCCAAGACATTGGGGGGCCATCTGAAGCACCTGGGGAAAAGTGTTCGAGTCCCGCCCCGGTCGGGGGTTAAAATTGGGAAAAACCCCAAAAGCCATTACTCAACAGAAGGTTTCAATTTTGGGGGGCACATCGTCAGTTCGGGGGGAGTAGCCCCGCCCCCGAGAAAGTCATGCCATCCAGAAGGGGCCGGAGCCAAAAAACCTGGGAAAAATGCGCTTTCCCCGGGGCCCAACGGGTTATACAAAAGGTTCGTGAAGATTACACCGGGAAAAAAGGGAGCTTTTTAAAGGGGCCCTCCTAGTAGGACAATCCTAAAGAGCAAAAACCCCCCCCTTTTTTGGGGGGGGGAAAAAGAAAGGCTGAACCCTTTCCCAAAAAAGATAAAAGAGACCCTTAAGGTGTGAAAATTTTGGCCACCCTTTTTACAGCCAATTTTCCCTTTTGTCCCCCGACCCCAGTAATGGGGGTTTGGGGGGTTCTCAGTCAGAAGCAGAAGGGCCCCAAAAAAAAATTTCCCCTTGCCAGCAAAAAAAATGGGCCCCAAATGAGAGGAACCCGGGGGAAAATTTTATAGCACTTAAAACTGGAGTTTTTGGGGCTGGTCGGGGCCCCTTTTTTGAAAGTTTTAAAACAATCTAGCCCCCAAAAACAGTTCACTGCTTTTAAAGGGTTAACAACCCTTAAGAAAAAGGAGATGCCAAGCTGGGGGGGCCAAAAAATTGGAGCAGCGGGATGGCTCGGTTTTTCCAATTCCCCGTTTTATAAAGAAAGGCAGGTCAAAAGGGAATGCAAAATGTGTTGGCGTTGTCCCGAAGCCGCGACTCTGAGGGGGAAAGGGGGGGAATCGGCCGACTGGAAAAAATTTTGGTAGGGGGTTTTCCCATCGAAAGGGGTAGCCCATGAGCACGAGTCAACAAAAAGCATTTTGGTGCAACTTTAAAAATCCTTTCCCCCTTCCAAAAACCCTGGAAAGAGACTCGGGGACATTTGATCCGTGGTCACCCGCATCAAGGATTTTTTAAAAAAGGGGGAAAGGGGTTTCCCCTCCTTGGAAAAGGATGCACCTATGTCGCAAAGCCCCTGTGGGGGAAAAAAGCTTTTTTTTTTCCTTCCCCGTGGAATTTGTGCGGAGATCCCTTTAAACCCCAAAAACCATGAGAGGTCTGGAAATAGTGGTCCCCAAGGCGACGTCCCAAGGGGTTTTTGGAAAAGGTCCCCGGGATCAAGAGGACATTTTGGTTGGGAGAAAAGCTGGACCCTGTGAGATCCCGGTTTTTGGGGGGTTGGGATGGCGCCCCCATGAGGGGGGGGTTTTTGGGAAAATGGGGCCCCTGGGTTTCTCAAAGAAAGGATTGGGTAGTAAAAAGGGGCCCCCAAAAACCCCTATCCGGGCCGTCCCTGGAGATTGTGGCCCTGGCCCACGTCAAACTGTCCCCAAGTAGATTGGATACTCATACCCCTTTTTGACCGGGGGGACCTTTAAATCCTTTTTCGGGGGGTTGTTCATTTAAGGACCGACCGCGGGGAGGGAAAACAAAAACCCTTTTAAAAACAAGCTTCTGCGACCCCGGGGGATCGGAGCAAGTTTAACCGGGGGGGCCTGCTTTCGAACCCCATTTTTTCAAGGATTTTGTCACATGTAGGGTCCCGAAAAAATTTTAAAAAAACACCATTCCCCCCCAAAAACCAACGGTCTTTCGAAAAAAGAACCATATTGCCCCTTGCTTGTTGAGACCTTTACCGTTGGAAAACGGGGAAACGTGGCCGGTTTACCCTGATTTGGTTATTTTTTTAAAAATTTTCCCCCCTAAGTTAAACAAAATTGACTCCGCTTTTTTATGGGGAGAAAAGGCCCCCCGGGAAAATCCAAAAATGGATTAAAAACTTGGGGGGGTAAAACCCCGGGGCAGACGGCCGTTGAAAACTGGGAATCAATGGGGAAGGAAAAAAAGAAGTGGCAAGTCTGCGTTGGGGAAGTCTCAACGGGACGGGGAAAAACAGGAAAATGTTTAAAAAGAAATGCCCCCGCCAACCCTTTTTATCCCCGGAGAGATAGTTTAAAAAAGGGGAAAAAGGAAAAAGGGAAAAAATTGGAAAAAAACCCCGTGGGAGAAAAAAACCCCCACGGAAACAAAATTTAAATTGACAAAGAAAGTTTTTGCCCGTCATTTTAAAGGGCGGGGGAAGAACAACAACCACTGTGCCCAAAGGGGACCATTTGAATTTTTTGCCCAAAAATTTTTTAAAAGGGTTGTAAAAAAAACCCCCGTCATCAATCAAGAAAAAAAAAAAGGGAAAAGGTCATAAAAACGATCTGGGGTTTTTTCCGCGGATTGGCCGATGGGAGAGCTGTGAAAATTTCCCGTGTTGCTTTTTTTTGCCAAAAGAGGAAGTTTTTACCAGTTGGCCCGTGGGGCCGTTGAGCCCGTCAGGGTTACCATCCCAAAAACCCCCAAACCCATGGAAACCTCAGAAGGATATCAAAAACAGCCCCCCCATCTTGGGATCCCCTGGTAAAAAGGGCCAATGCCCGCCACCCAGTCGTTTTGGCCAGCCCTTTTAAAAAGATTGAGGGGTTTTTTTTTTCCCTTTTGCAGTGAGACAGATCGCAATTGTATCCCGAAATTCACAAGTAGATCAGGGGGGGAAACCCCCCAAAAAGGGGAAATTCCCCCTTTGATATCGCGTTTTTTTAAAACAATTTAAAATGTGAATTTTGAAAAAAAGTTATTTTTTATGTTTTTTTCCCCCATTATGTCTTTAATGGACTCGGGGGTGAGGACTGGCCACCCCCAAAAAAATTTTATTTTAAAAAGTTGCACTAAGGTCCCCTTTTAAAAGGTTTTTCAAAACCTTTTTATTTTTTCCCCTAAACAGAAAACCCGTGTGGTGTGGCATAAAATGAGGTCTGCATTGGGGGCCCCGAAAGCCACCCAGGCCCCGTTAAAGGGGTTTTGGGGGGGTTTTCCCTTTACAAGAAAACTGTATATTTTTTAAAATTTTTGGGACCCCCTTTTTATTTGTACTTTTCTATATCTAATGTTTTTTTTTCCCAGTTCAAGACCCCCTTTCCTCCCGGGGGGGGGGTTTTTAATTTTTTATTTTTATTTTTTAAAGAAAAAAAATTGTCTCTTTTTTTTTTACCCCCCGGGGTGCGGGGGTTTAACCTGGGGGGAAGTTTTGCCCTGGGACACAATCCCCGGGGGTGGTGGAGGGAAAACTTTTTAAAAGGGCTTTTTATGACTCACGTACCTTCGGAAAAAACCCCCCGCAGGGGTGGGAGGGGGGTGATTCATTCAGTCGATTCTGCCTTGGACGAGCAGACGTGTTCAGTCGGGGCCTTTAGCAGTTCGAAAGTGGAGGTTTGTACGGGGGGCTATTTAAACCCCCCCCCTAGTCGAGCTGTGCCCCCGGAAAAAGGACAGACTGGATACTTTTAAGAGTGTGAGCAAATCGAAGGGCAAATTTGGAAGAGAACAGGAAGTGCCATAGGTAAAAATCCCCTGAAATTGTAACGGTCATGGGGCCCCCAGGATCACTTAGCTTCAAGTTAGTGGTAAAAAAACCGGACTTACGGCCCTTTTGGGCGTGGAAAACAGCCCGAAAATTTAGAAAGTAATGGGGGTCGGGGGGAAGTGGGGACCTTGAGTTTCTGGGACAGATAGGAATTCAGCTCCCCCCCCGGAAAAGGGTCCGACCACAAATGCCGGGGGCCAAACGCTTTGGAATAGCGGGAAATTTTTAGGGGAAAATACGCTTCAGGCTGGTTGCCCCCTCATATTGGAAGAAAAAGGGGGCCCCCAACTTGCTAACCGTTGCCTAAAAAACTCATCCCTTTAAAACCCCAAATTCCCCCCGGGGAAAATGCCCCCCAAAATTTACAAGAAAAAGGGTTGGGGAAAAACGTCCCCCTGTGGGGATGAGTTTTTTTTTTTTTTCCTGCAAAACCCCGTTTTAAAACTAGCCCTGGGGGAAAGGGCCCCCTTTGTGGGGGCCGCATCTAGGCTGTTTTCCCCCTCCTTGAGATTACGCGCGTGGTACAAATTACCGAAACTAAAAGGGGGCGTCACGAATGTTTTATTTTCCCCCCCAAAAAAATTTTTCCCCCCCAAACCCCCGGGGCCCCCCGGGGGGGGGACAGCCGGCCACCCCTACCTGTCCCAAAAACCCCCTTGGGGAATTCATGGGCTCGGTTGGTCCCCCCTTGCCCTGGTAACCCACAATTGTGGTGGGGGGGGGGTACATATGCGGGGAATTGTTTTCCCCTTGTAAAAACCTGCTTTAAACCCCCTGCAGTGTGTTGAGTGGTGTTGGGGCCAGGTCATGAGTTTCAAAAGTGCAATGGGTTATGTTTCTATGTGGGGATCCCCCCTTTGCTATTTCGTTTTGCCCAAAAGGGGGGAAAAGACTTTTTTCCCGTCGTTGTTTTTGGGGAGTGTTCGATAATTTTTTTTTAAAATGTCACTCTGAGTGCTCTCTGTCCTTTTTCTGTCAGGTTTTAAATTGATTTGGAGAACTTTTAAAACCCGGGGGTTTTGTTTTTTTCCTAAAATTGGGGGTTTTTCCCCTTTATCCCCTACAGAAGTTATTCCCCACGGGGATCGATTTTCCCCTTTTGGGGTGAGAATAAACCCCAGTTTTCTATTTGGTTTGTTTAATGGGGGGTTTTTAACCTTTTCACCGGGGGGCTGAAAATTTTTTTTGGGTTTTGTATAATTGCATGACTTTTTGTGCGGGGGTTTCCCTTGGTTACAGTTCTTTAATCTTTTTTTTGGTTGGAATCTGTGTCGAAAAAAGTTGGGGTTTCCCAAAAGTGTTAATCCAAAAACTCCTGTTTTTTCGGCCCCCCAGGCTCAGGTTTTTCCCTGACTTTTTTTTTTATTTTTCTGATGTTTTTTTAGCGAAAGTAAATTCATCCTTGCCCCCCCATAGGGTATGACTGGTTTTTAAATTTTGTCCCCGGGGAGAAATTTCCCCTTTAAGGGTGGCCTTTTTTTAAATTGTTGTACCTAAAAATGACGCTTTGGGTCTTATAAAAGGGAAAATCTTGGGGAAGGGCCCCTTTAAAATTAAGCCCCCCCTTCCCCCTTTTGGGGCGGTTTTTTCTTTGTGGCCAAAAAGGAGGGGTTTTTTGGCCCCTGTATTGATTATCTTTCTTTTTGAACAAATTATGTAAAAATATAAATTTCCCGTTACCTTGTTTTTTGACCTTTTTTCCCCAGGGTAAAAAACGCTATTTGGGTTTTCCAAAAACTTGCCCCCCGGGGGGGGGTAAAAACCCTTTTTCGCATTAAGCAGGGGGGTGAAGGGAAGACGGTTTTAATCCCCCTGAAGGGTTTTTTTAGTCAGTGATGCCTTGGGCTCCTAAGCTCCTTCCTCTTCCGTCCTTCAAAATGCATTTTCAGGGATTTTGGGGAAAAAATTTTGATTGTTTTTTGGGTTTATTTTGTTTTTCTAAAAGCTGGGCCCCTTGGAAACATGTTGAATGTTTCCAGATTTGAGAGGGGAATTTGTATGGGGAAGGGTTTAAAAAGTGTCTTTTTGGGTACGAGGATTTAAAAATTTTTGGGGGTTCATTTTGCCCCCATCGTTTTTTAGGGGGCCCGGAAAAAGGGGTTTAACCCCCTTGTTTTTGGGGCCAAAACCACTTTTTAAAAGGTTTTTTTGGTTTTTTGGGGGTTTTTCCCCAATTTTTTTCGAAAATTTTTTTGGAAATTTTTTGGTTTTTTTTAAAAACTTTTAATGATTGAAAAAAAAGGGTTTGATGTGGTAAAATTTGGCCCTCCGAGGCTTCTGCTTTTTAGGTTTTTAAAACAGAGATTCACTTTTGTCCTGTTTACGGCCCCCCGAGTTTCTCTGATTTCAGGTGGAGGTTTTTTCCCTCTGAAATTGGGGCAGTGCGTTTTGCCCAAAAGACCCCGAGACCTCTAAAAATTTAACCCCTTTGTGCCTTTTTCTTCGAAAATTTTTCCACTGGGATCAAACCCTTAGACAGGCGGGGGCCCCCTTTTTTTTAAACACTTTTTAAATTTTTTTGGGGTTTTCCCTTTTTTCCCTGGCACTAAAAATGTTAAGGCGGATGCCCCCTCGGGATTTCCCCCTTGCGGCTCTCCTAAAGTTATTGCCCTTTTCGTTTTTTTGAAAAGGGGTAGTTTTTTCCCGCCACCCCCCCCTTTTTGGACTTGCTTGGAGGGGGGGGTTCAGGGGGAAAGGGGAGGGTCCCCTGTTGGAAAATTGTTTGTCCCGGCCGTGGAGAAGAGGTTTTGTCTGAGATTCTTTTTTCCGCATTGGCTGGGCACCCCGGAATTTTTGGTCCGAGTTTTGGGTTTTGGGTCGGTCCTTTTGGGGCCTCCTTTTTTGCCCTCGTGTGTCGGGAAAATTTGGCGTCCGCGGAAATTGTCCCCCCCCAAAAGCCTTGCTCTCGCTCAGTGGTTTGTTGATGCCTTGCCTGTGCCAAAGAGCCCAGGGAAACCCTATTTATGGATTTCATTTCCGACCCCCCGGGTTTCGGGGGAATGCCCCCTTTGGGGGTTTAATTTTGTGATGGGTTTTTCCCAAAAAATGATACATCTTGTGCCTTTAAAAAGCCCCCTTTTTCCTCCCCCCGGGAAGGGTGCCTTTTTTCCCTTTCCCCGACGTGGTTTTTTTTAAGGGCATTCCGGGGGAATTTTGTGTTGAAGAGGGCCCATTTTTTTTCCCCAGTTTTTGGGGGAGGATTTTTGTTCTAAACTGGTTTTCCCCAATTGTCTTTCTCCTGGCATTTTTCCTGGCCAAAAGGTCAAACAAAGGAAAACCCGTTGGGACTTATCTAAGGGCTTTGTGTTGCTGTCAAAAGCTGGGTCTTTTTTTTCCCCTTTGGTGGTTTGCTTTAATAATAGGGCAGCTCTCCCCTTTTTATGTTTTCCGTTTTTTGTAATTCTGGGTTTCACCCTGTTTTCTTCGGGAAACGCGGGCTTTGTTTGCCCCCGGGTTGACTCTTTTTGTGGGCGTTTTGCAACAGTTTGGGGGCCGGTTTTTGGGGAGGTTGCCCCTCTTTCGGAGAAGGCCCAGCGGTTTGAAACCCGGCATAGGATGGGTCATGGTTTTTAAAAGGGGGGGTTTGGGTTTTGGGTTTTTTCCCTTTCAAAGAATTTTTTTTTTGGATTTGAAATCTCAAAATTTTTAAACCCAGGTTTTTGGGAAACCCTTATAAGTTTTGGGTTTTTTAAATCCCGTTTTTTTTCGTTTGCTTTTTCCCGGGGGCATTTAAAATCCAAAAACGTGTTCAAAAAGCCCCTTTTAAAGGGAGGTTTGTGACCCCGTGGTTCCGTGCTGGGCCTCCCCCCTTTGGTTTTGGGTTTTGGGGGGAATTTGGGGGTATGGGGGTTTAAAAAAAAATTTTTGGTTCTGTTTTTCTAGACGGAAACTCCAGTATTTGGTTAAAGGGGGAGGTTAGGTCGGAAGACAATTTTTTGGGTGTTTGCTTGGGAAATCCATGTGGAAAATTACCCGTGCGTTCATAGAAACTCATCCTCCCCCTGGGGGTTGCTCAAATGAGGGTTCGGTGACCCCCCCTAAGGGGGGGGGCTTTTGGGAAAAGGGTTGGAGATGGTTTTTAGCAGGGCTTCTTCTGGGGGGTTACAGGGGTTTTCGGGGCGCCCCGGGGAAAAAATTTGAGACGGGGGAAACAGGGGTATGAGGTCTTTTTAAGGGAGTCACCTTACCATCGGGTTTTCCCGGTTTTATAAATTTTGTTTTGGCGTTTCCTTTTCTTTCCCCGTTTCCCTTGTAGCTGCTGTGTCGTGTCCTTTCCCGCTAACAGAAAGACTTTTTCCCTTCTTTTTTTTTTTTTCTATTTTTGTTTTTTGTCCGCCTTCTGGGGGGGCCCCTTCAGGGTCCCCCCGGGGGCTTTTCCCCTCTCGTTTGTTCAGCCACTGATGTTTGGCTTTTGCTTTTTCTTTTTTTTAGTGGTGCTGTTTTTTTTTTTACACCAGGAAAAAATTTTTAGGGGGTTTTGAGGTGTGTAAATCTCAAGGTGTTTTTAAAAAATTGTAGAGTTGGGGTTTTTTGGGGTTTTTTCTGGGATTGCAGAGTCCCCCTTCCCTGTCCTTTTCTTTTAGTTATTTTGGGGCCCCCCGCGTTTGCTCATTATTTTCTTTCTGTGTCAGTATTTCCCTCTTTCTTAAAAACCCTTAAATGTTTGGGGGGGGTTTTATTATCTTTTTGGGGGTTTGCTCCCCGGGGAGTAGCTTTCCTATTTTTCTTTAGGTTAGTTAGTTTCTAGGTTTTTGACGAGGGTCTGGACCAAATAGGAAAAAACCCGGGTGCCTCTAGTTGTGGTGGTTAGTCGGGGGACTGCCATCTCTAGATTTCAAAATGCTTGGGGGAATTTCCCTTTTTTTTTCCCCCTCAGTACCCCAAAAAATTTAAAGCTATGGGGTTGCTCATTTTATACTGTTTTTTGGGGTTTGGGTTTTTATACTGTATAAAGGGTGCTGTTTTATTTTGCTATAGGGCTGTGATTTTTTACTGTTAGGGCTGCTGTTTTTTTTGTTATTTGGGGCTCTGCATTTTATTTTGTTATGGGCTGGCATTTTATACGTTTTGGGGTTGCGCATTTTTTACTGAGGGGCTGCTGCATTTTTTTACTGTTATGGGGTTGCTGCATTTTTTCTGCTATGGGGGTGCTGCTTTTTTTTTGAAAGGGGCTGCGAATTTTTTTCTGTTATGAGGCTGCTGCTTTTATGTTTTAAAGGGGGGGTGCATTTTTCGCTATGGGGGTGCCCTTTTTTTAGTTAGGGGGGGGTGATTTTATCTGTTTGGGTTGTGCATTTTTCTGCTATGGGGGCTGTTTTAAAATGGGTTTTGGGGTTGCCGGGGGATTTTTCGTTTGGGGCTGCTGCATTTTATATGCTTTGGGGCGCTGCTTTTTTTTGCTAGGGCCCCGCTTTCATTTTATATGCTAGGGGGGTGTGCTTTTTATTTTGGGGTGCGCATTTTATACTGTTGGGGCTGCCCGCATTTTATAAACTAGGGGGGTGCTGGGTTTTATAGTGATATGGCTGCGTTTTTTTATTTGCTTTTGGGGGCTGCATTTTTACTTTTATGGGTGCTGCTTTTTTTACTGTATGGGGTGCTGCATTTTTACTGCTATGGGGGCCCCGCTGTTTTTACTGTTATGGGGTGCGCATTTTTATGTTTTGGGGGTTCATTTTATACTGTTTAGGGTGCTGCTTTTTTTTGCTTTTGGGCTGCTGCATTTTATTTGCTATGGGGCTGCTGTTTTATTTGTGATTTTAGAGTGCGTTTTTTTATGCTATGGGCTGCGCTTTTATACGTTATGAGGCTGCCCGCATTTTTACTTTTAAGGGCTGCTACATTTTTTACTGCTATTTGGGGGTGCTGCATTTTTACTTCATTTGGGGGTGCTGCATTTTTAATTTGGGGCTGCTATTTTTTTCTTTTATGGGGCTGCTGTTTTTATATGCTTTTGGGGTGCGCTTTTTTTACTGTTTGGGGGGTGCTGCATTTTTTTCTTTTAAAGAGGTGCTGCTTTTTATAAAGCTATAGGGTGCTGCTTTTTATATGCATGGGGCTGCTATTTTTACTGTTTTGAGGTGCTGCATTTTATACCTATAGGGTCCCTGATTTTATATGCAAAGGGGTGCTGTTTTTTAGTTAGGGCTGTTTGCTTTTTATATGTTGGGGGGGGCTAAATTTTTATACTCCTAGGGGGTGTAAATTTTATCTCCCGGGGTTTTTTGGGCATTTACTGATATGTATGAGTGCAAATTTTTTTTATAGGAGGACTATGAGGTGCATTTTTTTACTTTGAAGTTTTTTTGGGGGGGGGCTTTTTACTTTTTGGTTGATTTTTGAAGGTGCATTTGTTTATACTACAGGGAAAAAGGGGGTTTAAACTGTGCATTTTTTAAAATTTAGGTTTTTTTAAAAAAACCTAGGGAAAAAAAGGTTTTCCCCCCCCCCCAATTTTAAAAATTAAATTTTTTAAAACCCTTTAAATTTTTTTGGGGGGCTTTATACTTCTTCTTATATGTGAATTTGGGTGGGAAAATTTTTTTGGCCATGGGGGGGGCCATTTTAAAAGTTCAAAACAGGGCCCATAACTTTTTAGTTACAGCACGGGTTTTCCGCCCCTTTAGCCGTAATTTTTCCGTCGTTTTTAAAACATGGAAAGTATATAAAAAAGTTTTTTTAAATTTTATTTCCAGTATTTTTTTTCCCGGAAAAAAAAAACCCGGGGGGGACATGGACGCCCCCACTGATTGAAAACACGGGGGCCCCCCTTTTCGGTTTTTTTTTAAAAAAGTACGTGTTTTTTAGGGCCCCTGTGAAGGGGGCCTAACAGTGTTGTTGGTTTAATATTTCAGGTTTGGGGGCCCCCCCCTTAAAGGGTTTAAAATTCGTCTGCCACAAAACCCCAACTGTGGGGGGAAAGGGTTTTTTAAACCCTTTTTAAAAAAAAAAACCTCTGTCAATCAGGGGCAGGGGAAAATTTAAAGGGGTTTGGAAATATGGAAGGGGTCCCCCCCTTTTTTTCCCCTCGACCCTTTTACACCACCAAAAATGATTGCGGATGGCCCCCGCTTATTTTTGGAAAAGGAGGCCTTGTGAAGTAAACTTTGTTTTTAGGAGATCAGTAAAATTTTAAAAATTTTTTAAATTTTAAACAGTATTGGGTATGATCCGGGTTTTCATTTTTAAAAAAAAACCCCGCGGCAAAGGGGGTTTTTAAATTTAGTTTGCTGCGCATTTATACAAGCATTCAAGTGATCCCCCGATTCATTTTCCCCGGGGGGAAGGAACCAATAAAAAAGAAAAAAAGGAAAAAAAAATTTTTTTAAAAAGTAAAAGTTTTATCCCCCTTCCTTTAAAAAATTGTAACCAAAAAAGGGGAAAAATCGTGGAATTATGCAAAAACAGAATGGTTTTAAAAGGGGGAAATTTAAATTTCAATGATAAAAAAAATTAAAAAATTTTCAAAAAAATTTTGATTTTTCAGTTGGATATGACACCACTGCGAAACCCCCGGGCACTTACACCCCTTTTGCTTCTTTTTGGTTATTGGAATGTTCTCCTGAATTAAATGGGCAGCAAACATCAAAACCCCCGCTGGCGCCCCTTTTTCAATTGACAAACGATGACGCCCCCGTGTGTAAAATGGAAGACAAGTTCGGCCTGGTAGCATTTTAGGCCCTCAGATGTTCAAGTAGTTGAGAAAAATCCCGGTTTGGCTTGTCGTGTTAAAAAAAAGGCCCTTGTTTTTTGGGAAAAAAAGGGTTTAACCATGTTTCCCCGAAAAAAATCAATGTAATGTTTTAAAATACAGTATTAATCTGGGTAAAAAACTTCAAGGTCCAATCCCAATTTTCACTATATACCCCGGCTTTTAAAACCCGGGGTTTAAGTACCTGTGTGGTTCCCCCTAAAGGCTTTTTATGGTGTTGCCCAACAAGGTATCGTTATTGAAGACTGTCACCATAGTGATTTTCATACAAAAAATGAAACCTAAGGTGTTGAACAGTGTTTTGCAAAAAAAACCTCAAAAAGGTGTTTGGTGACACGGGGCTATAAATCTAGATGTTTCCTTGGGTTTTCCCCCTTAATTTTCATGCCCCTCTCCCAAAGGGGTTTTTCTTTGTGGAGAGCGGGGGGAAAAAGGGAGCTAAAAAGGAGTTCAGTCCTCTTCGGGGGAAAAAAGGATGAATCCCGCTTTTTTTTTTGTCGCAATGATAGTGGGGGGTTTGGGGGAGCCCCTTTTGGCAACTCCATAAAAAATTTTCCCAATGGAATGTTAATTTTTCAACACAAAATTTCCTGGCGGGGCCCCGGGTCGGGCCCCCCAAAACCCCCCCTTGGGCAAGTCCCCGGGGCCCCCGAGGGTGGAGGGCCACTAAAAGTCGGGGGCATCGGCACCTATGGGACCCCGGTTTGTCTTTTCCCCGTGTGGCCCCCCCTGGGGGGGCCCCCCCGCTTGCTCAGGGCCCTGTTTTTTGTGTTCTTACCTCTCCCGTTCCACCACTGAAAGGTTTTTGACTGTAAAAATTTAGGTCAGAGGAACTTGACGTACGTTTTTGCACCTTTCCCCGACCGCCCCGTGCGAGAGTGGAAGTGGGGGCGCTAGGAGCCGGGCAGGCAGAAAGGGGAGGGGGTTTTTCATTTTTTTTTTTATGTTTGGAAAATTAATATAGGGCCACATCCCGGGTTTTGGGCCCATTATACAAAAAAGCACATATTGGGGCCCATTTACAATGGAGTTCATATAGGGGGCCCCAATTTTTTTATGGAAAATTATAGGGCCCCATCATATATGGAGATTTTGGGGGCCCACTTTAAAACTGGGGGGAAAACTTTGGGCCCCCCTTTTTGTTTTTAAAAATCTGGGGCTTTTCTTTTTGGAAAATAAAAGGGGCCCCAAATTAAAAACGTATGGGAAAAAATTTGGGGGTTTCCTTATTTGCTGGGGCAATTTTTTTTTTTGGCTCATTTTTTGGGATTTTAGCAACATATAGGGCTATTATTCTGTGTGGGCAAAATAGGGGGCCCATGACTTTGGGGAATTTTGGCCCCCATTTCTAAAAAGCTTATATGGGTCTTTAAGTAGGAGCTTTATGTGTTGTTTACTGTATGAGCATTATATGGGGTCCTTATTTGTATGGGAAAAAATATCGGGGGCTCATTTTCGAAAGAATTTTTGGGGCTCATTATTCTTTGGGCACTATGTGGTGCCCATAAACTGCCGGGTTTTTAGTATTGAAAAAATTTACAATGTACCCTCTTTAAATTAAAAGAGTGTATTTTTCATTGTATAACCCTTTTTTTCTTGATCGTGATTTTGAATCGTGGATGTTTAAAGGGGCCAGAACCTTTCCCCGGGGCCCTTTAAAAACCCCAAAAACCGCCTTTTCCCCTGGCCACATGTTGGGGTGTCTGTGACACCTTGTGGCTTAATTATGCTCCATGGCTGCGCTTTTCCCCTTGTCTCCCTTTAAGCACATCCCCCTGGCAGAATTTTTTCCTCGCCCATTAAAAACCTCATTGATGGCGCCGAGGCAAAAGTGGGGGACTTTGCCGGGGCGTTTTTTCAAGTAATGGCTAAGCTTTTGAAAATTTTTTTTAATGTTTTCGCTTTTGATATCAGAATGTTCTCCACCGTGTTTCCAAATTCACGATTTTTCCTTTTGGGTGTTACAATTTTGGGGCAGTGTATAAAAATGTCAGTTGGTATGCAGTTTTGTGATTGAGTAATAAAAAAACGGGGGAAAATTTTCTCCTGGGGAAAGTGAAAAAGAAAAAACAAAAGCGAATTGTATTTTGGTTTTTCGCCCCCCAAAAAAGGAAAGAAAAGTAAATTAAGCTCGACCAAAAAAAAAAAAAACCTGCAACCGAAATGAAAAAAAATTTTAGCCTTTTGGAAGGGAAGAAGAAATAGAAAGGAGAGGGCCATTGGGGCCCCCTTGCTATAATTTAGAACTGAACCATAGAACCAATTAATTCCGGCTATTTTTTTTGCCCCCATAACTGGGGGAACCCATAGAACCAAAATTGTTTCCCCCGGCGTTTTTTTTTTTTTTTAAATAAATAAAACTGTCCCAAACCAAATTTATTCCGCTTATTTGGCTTCTGTTTTTTTGGGCCCCCACTTAAACTATTTGGGGCCTTTAACCAAAAACCCCTAGCAACAATTTGATTCCGCTGTATTTGGCTTTCCAACTTTAAACCTGGGGCTTAACCCTTTGCAATTAATTACTTCCATCTGCTATTTTTTTTTGTCCCATAAACCTGCAGCGTAATTTTAGCAAAAATTTTTTTCCATGCTTTTTTTTTTTTTGTTTCCTAAATCAGAACGTAACCCTTAGAACCATTTTTATTCCGCGCTATATGGTTCTGTTGCCTTATTTTGGAGCTTAAAAACCCATGAACCAAAATTGACCCAGTTATTTGTTTTTTTTTGTTGGCTAAATAAGAGCTGTAACCTTACAACCCAAAATTTTTTCCCCGCTCTATTTGGTTTTTGCCATTAAAATTTGGGGCTGTAAACCCCAGCAACCCAAATTTGTTTCAGCTCTAATTTTCTTCTGTCGCCCTAAAACCCGGGGCTGTAAATAGCAACCAAATTTGATTCCTGCTATTTGTTTTTTTTTTTTGGGGAAAATATACAGGCTGTAATTTTAAAAACCAAATTTTTTCCCCTGCTATTTGTTTTTTTGCCTTAATTTGGGGCTGTAACCCATAGCAACCAAAAAGATTTTAGTGCTGATTGTCTTCTGTCGTCTTAACTGGGCGAACCCGTAGAACCAATTAGTTTCCAGCTGATATTTAGTTTTTGTCATCCCCAAAACCATACCTGAACCCATAGCACAAAGAGATTCCAGCTGCTAGGGTTTTCTCTTTAAAACCCGGAGCGGGAACCCCCTGAAACCAATTAGTTCCAGTGATTTTATTTTTTGTCACACAAAACCCCCAAACTGAACCCCAAAAACCACAGTTCCAGTGCTGTTTGGTTTTCAGTTAAAACAATCCTTTGCACATCGTGGTTTAGAGGGGGATTTGATTGTTTGTTTTTAAGGTGGTTTGTTTAGGGAAATTTGGGGTTTGCAGGAGAAAAGTGATTTTTCGAAACTGCGTGCAGGGCCCGGTGTCGTGGACTCGACATTCATTTGCTTTCTAATGTTTTAAATGTTTTTTTTTTTTTTTTCCATTTTTCGCCTGCTTAGGTGAGGTACGTTACCAAAAACAACCAATTTAAGACGTTCTCCTCTATGCCTCCTTTCTTTTGCAAAGCCAAGTGAAAAAGATGCGGGGGTGCTACGATTTTATCCGCCTTGATCCCCGGTCGTCCTTTTAGGTAATTTGCAGTAACAGCATTTTTTTGATAAACCTAAGCCCCCTAATATACAGAGCCCGCAATGTATAAGGCTTGTTGACACTTTTTGGGGTTTTTCAGGAATTTCCCGAGCAATTTGCATCTCTTTCCAAAAAAGCGTCAAAATCCACGTTTTTTTTTGGATTTTGTGCTTTTTTTTTGGGATTCCAGCATTTTTTGCCCGGTTTCATTAAGGAAAAGGGGGGAAAAACGCTGCGGTCAGCAAAAAAAATTGACATGCTGCGGCCAAATAAACCGGCGGTTCCTTGGAAAATTTTTGCGCTGTGCACCTTTTTTTTTACATTGAAATCTTGGTTGGGTTTAAAACTTGGGAAAATTTCAGCGAATCCGTGGAAAATCTGTGCGGACCAAAAAACGTAAAAACCCTTATATGGCGGAAATTTTTCCACTTCACAGCTCTCCCTTATCTCTGTTATTTGTATTTGTCATTATTCTCTGATATCAGCCATTTTTAGCTGGGAATAGACTGACTATGCTGCTTGTCAATAATATAGGTGATTGCCAATACAGACAACTCCTCGCCATGATATTTGGTATATTTACCATCCATTTTGTATTATTGAGGTTAATTTTGGGCAGAAACCGCTGCACATTTATCTGTCAAATTTTCTGACAGCGCACCCACCATGTGTGGGTACCAGGGCTATGGGGTACTCGGAGCCGAGCCCATGGAAGTCTATGGGAGTTGTCACTGGCAGCAGAGCTCGGTCCGTGGCCCTGACGGTCATGCAATGGGGGATATTTACAGGGGATATGTAGATTGAATAGTTCGTGACGCCACTTGTGGTTTCTGATCTGATTGACCAGCGCTGCAGGTAGATCTCTGAGGGGATGTTATGGCAGCTGGGTTTGTTAGGTTCCCCACAAGTGGAACTGGTCCTCAAAGTCTATGGTGGTGATGCAGGGTGCAGATAAGAATTCAGTCACACACAATGCAATCTCTTTCCATACCTTTACTTGTAGATGTTGCAGGTATGTCCCGGGAAGCTGGTTAGGTTGGGAGAATGCACATTCAGGAAAACTGTTGAGCAGGTTAGAGGCCCTTTATCCTCTTAATGTGTGTGAGTACAACTTGCATAAAGTCAAGTGCAACTCTTTCAATAGTAACTGCGCCCGGCCAACATTGTGGTGGAGCCTTCTATGTCTCTGATTATCAGATGTTGAAGAACTAAGTCCTTACTTTTGTCGTGCACTTGATCAAAGTCCCCGTTCTCCTGATCCGTTTACGTATCAGCGCTTAGGGCTACCTTCTGCGACTTGTGTCCAGAAAGCCTCCGGTTATCTTATTACTAGGCGTGAAGCATAGCAACGCTTCGGACCCGGTGTCCGGTTAAACTGAGTGAGAGTGATTTGTCCCTTTGTCACTCTTACTTCTCCACTCGCCCTTCGCCCTGCTCTCGCTCTTAACATAAGCACGTGTAGCAAGCGTGCCAAGGTCAGATTTCCTTCATGCTCACTGACCTGTTCTCTGTTGACTCGTTGGTATAACTGCTTTGATTCCTTTCCTTCTTCTTTCACAGGAACACGGGCAGCTTGTTCTGAGTAGCGGTTAAGGGGGAGCTCTGACTAGGCTAGGATGATTCACTTCACCCGTACTAGCCTCCACTTTCTTGTCAGATGAGCTACACAAGCTCTGTCAGGATGCAGACTTCTCTCCTCTCCCTCCGTCTGTCTGGAATTCAGATGGAACGGATGACTCACTCCTGAGCCACCCTAGGCTTGACTGCACTGTCCTAAGACAGGAAACAGACTGACTGCTTGCTACGTCACACAACTAAATAGTCTGATATGCCTCTAGTGGCAATGCTGAGAAGTGTGCGTGAATGAATATCAAGCTTTACAGTTACCTTTTCCCGTGCATTTTCCAGAAGATATGTGTGCCTTGCGAAGCTGGGCCACACATCTCCCTCACAGAAACCATGCGTGCATTAGGCTGTGTGCATACTATGCATTTTTGTAAAAAATTTTTTTTGCGCACATTTGTCACAAAACCTGAAGGTTTTCCCGATGACAGCAAAATGCATGAGAATCCTGAAGTCTCATTCACACTTGCTTATTTTACCTTGCAGATTTAAATCTGCAGAATGTTAATTCTTTCAGTTTTTTTGCCGCAGATTTTCCCCATACTAAGAGTGGGGAAAATTCTGCACCCAAAAAAGCATGCAAAAAAATTTCTTTCAAAAAAGCACATATTTTACAGTTTTTTTTCTGCCAAGAGATGCAGAATTATTTGCACCAAATAATTAATGTGTGCACATACCCTTACAGCTACTACAAAAGTAGGTGAGCTGTTAAAAAATGTCAACCATAACTGTGGGAAAAAAATCTGTAAATTTTAACAGTGTCGGGGATTTAAAATCCGTGGTATACCAATTAATGCTGCTGATTTTACAGTGATTTTCACCCTTTCTAAGGGCATTTCAGTAATGAAAAAACAAAAATTCAGCATGTTTTTTTGTCGGAACAGATGTCACTGCAGGATTCCAGTGCAGAAATCTGCAGTGTATCAGTCCCATGGTCGAACCTTTAGGGTCCTCTTCATAAGAATTTCCATTGCAATTTTTTACAGCAGAGAAAAAGCAACAAAATCTTCTTATATATGACCCGTGTGAATATATGCTTAATGAGGACCTGTCAAACGTCATTTTACAGCTCTGGCAAACTGCACAGTTTTATAAAATCAGCTTTCTCCATGTCTGACAGCCATTCCATTCCAGTGTCAGTTGAATTCCCACCAGAGTACACCTCATTCTACTTAATGTGCTTCAGATTAGGTGATCACCTGAACCAAATCTTATTTAACGAAGGAAAGTATAAAAAACACTGCTGTGGTGTTCACAATTCCTCTTGCAATAGGACAAGCTGGAAGGCAAAACAAGTGCTAGTAATGTCCAAAAAGTAATAGGAATGAAAAAATAACTTTTAACCATGCCAGAGGAGATGAAAAGAAAAGTCTTGAGTGAGGAAAAGAAGGGCTCAATTCTGGCTTTACTAGCAGAGGGATACAGTGAGCGTCATGTTGCCTCCATCCTTAAAATTTCTAAGACGGCAGTCCATTACAACAAGGTCAGCAGCAGTTTATTGAGGACAAGAAGCTACAGACCGGCAAAGGGTGAAAACGACTCTCCACTGACCGGGATGACCGTCATCTTATTCACTCAGCAACCGCAAGATGACACCAAGTGACCTACAAAAGGAATGGCAAATGGCAGCTGGGGTGAGGTGCACGGCAAGAACAGTTCGTATCAGGCTCCAAGAGGAGGTTCAAGTCATGTAAAGCTAGAAAAAAAGGCTTTCATCAATGAGAGCAAAGGAGAGCCAGGCTGAAGTTTGCCAAAGACCATAAAGATTGGACCATAGAGGACTGGAGTAAGGTAATCTTCTCTGATGAGTCTAACTTTCAGCTTTGCCCAACACCTAGTCATCTAATGGTTAGACGGAGACCTGGAGAGGCGTGCAAGCCACAGTATTTAGCACCCACTGTGAAATTTGGTGGAGGATCAGTGATGATCTGGGGAAGCTTCAGCAAGGCTGGAATTGGGCAGGTTAATCTTTGCGAAGGACGTATGAATCAAGCCGCATACAAGGTTATCGTGGAAAAATAGTTGATTCGTGCTGCTCAGGCAATGTTCCCCTACTCTGAGGACTGTTTTTTCCAGCAGGACAATGTGCCATGCCACACAGCTAGGTCAATCAATGTGTGGATGAAGGACCGCCACATCAAATCCCTGTCATGGTCAGCCCAATCTCCAGACTGAACTCCATTGAAAATCTCTGGAATGTAATCAAGAGGAAGATGGATAGTCACAAGCCATCAAACAAAGAAGAACTGCTTAAATTTTTGTACCAGGAGTGGCATAAGGTCACCCAAAAGCAGTGTGAAAGACTGGTGGAAAGCATGCCAAGACACATGAAAACTGTGATTAAAAATCATGGTTATTCCACAAAATATATTTCTGAACTCTTCCTGAGTTAAAACATTAGTATTGTTGTTTCTAAATGATTATGGACTTGTTTTCTTAGCATTATTTGAGGTTTGCAAGCACTGCATTTTTTGTAATTTAGACCATTTCTCATTTTCAGAAAATAAATACATTTATTGCTTGGAAATTTGGAGACATGTTGTCAGTAGTTTATAGAATAAAAGAGCAATTTACATTTTACTCAAAAATATACCTATAAAGATAAAAATCAGACAAACTGAAAATTTTGCAATAGTCTCTTAATTTTTGTCAGAGTTGTATTTTTTGTTTTCCTGGTGTAAATGCCGCCATTCAACTGAATTAGCATTAGTTTTCCTTTGTTTGTTCATGCATCTCTCTGTTCCTGGTATATGATCCTTTCGTACCTGTGTAAGATTCGGCCAGGGGTGTAGTCGTAGCCGGGTCCTCAGGTACTTCTGGACCCTGGCCTTATCCTACATGAAAAGAGTGTTCCCACAGCTTCGTACCTGCGTCTTTTTTCACTGCACCGCCAGGGACTCCTCTGTGGCGCTGGGGACCTTTGTAGCCAGTTCCGGAATAACAGACACAGTCTGGTTCCAATGCAAAACGAAGAACTTTATTAGGCACACTTTGCAGCACATTCTTGTCAGTTACAGGGACAACATCAGGCACCACACAGTTCATACCCTGCACTTTCCCTGCGCTTCCTTCTATGTCCTCCAGTACATTACGTACCGCAGCGTTTCCTTGTCCAGACTCACTACTTCTGGACTCCCTCATCTGTTTCGCCCAGACCTGAATGCGTCTGCCCATGCAATGATCTGCCACATCTTGAACAATCTGCACCCTGTACTTTCCGGATCGTTTCCTTATTCCCACTTCAAGCTGCTGTAACTCTGCTGCTGGACACTGTCCTTCTGTCCCTACGGAACTCCGAATGGCTGAAATTCTTCTCAAAAACGTTACGTGGCTGCTGCGTTGTCCAGGGCTTATGGCCCGTCTGGACGATTCGGGCTCTAAACCCTAACTAACTGCTCTACGGAAACGTTCCTGACTTACCACACAGCAGCCCCTCCTACAATTAACTATTTCCTATCCTGCATTCCAACTATATTCTAAAATGCCCCATCTAGTGGTCAAAACTAGCTACTAAACTTGCCCTAAGTCTAAGCACAGTTATATTACATAAGATCTAATTTACAGTGATAAAGACCATGTCATATTACACTTATCTACAAGAATAAGAATATACAGTTTGCAACATGGTAATATACATTCAAGTGTAGCAATACCAGTGAAAAACAATAGTAATATACCTTTAAGTGTAGCAGTACCATTTTCTAATAATAGACATTATTCTATCCCCTTACATTCCCCCTTCCCTAGAATTGGTCGTCCCCGACCAATTACCGAAACAACTTTATTTTCTTACAAAGCATACTCCACGCAGGAAGGCAAAAATATGAGACATTTCGGTCAATACCTGAAGCACTTCCTGTCTTAGCAGTGGACACTGCAGACTCTCACACAGCACACTGCCACACAGATCTGTTCTATCCAGATGACTGATGAAGGACAGGTATTGACTGAAACCTCTAATTTTTTCTGGAATTTCTTCACTCGATAAATAAGTTCTTGAACACACCTATACGAGTGCCATGGATTAAAATCCAGCAGGGCATGAAAGGTCCCCCTGCTCACACCAGCACATGTCCAAGCCCGTTTGAAATTCACCAGTGACCATCTTGGTGATCCAGAGGAAGCATGGGAGAAGGTCATATGGTCAGATGAGACCAAAATAGAACTTTTTAGTATCAACGACACTCGCCGTGTTTGGAGGAAGAAGAAGAATGAGTACAACCCCAAGAACACCATCCCAATTGTGAAGTATGGTGGGATAAACAGCATACTTTGGGGATGCTTTTTTGCAAAAGGGACAGGAAAACTGCACCGTATTGAAAGGAGAATGGATGGGGTCATGTACCGCAAGATTTTTGCCAACAACCTCCTTCCCTAAGTAAAAGAGATTTGAAGATGGTCGTGGCTGGGTCTTCCAGGATGACAGTGACCCGAAACACACAGACAGGACAACTGAGAATTGCCTCCGTAAGTGTTTTTGATCTGCTACAAGCACTAAGGAAAGATGGGAATTCTGTCCCTACAATAGAACTAAGCTGGATCCCTACGATGTAACGGGGAACCTGATCCTGCGACCAGACCCGCTAAAGTCCTCAGCTAGTCTGAACGAAGACCTATAGTTGCGAGGAAGGAATCCCTACAAGATCTACGGACTGGGAGAAAAGGTGGACACCTCCTAACAGAAATTGTAGCAGGGATAATTAAACAGAAAACAAATTACTTAGAGATCCTAAGATCAAGCAAAACTGACTGAGTAAGGCACCCAAGCACCCGGCTAGCTTAAGAGTAGATAATACAATGAAGTCCAGCAAAGCCAGAAGGGCGGAGCCAGACTAAATAGGGAAAAAAAGGTCATGTGACCAGCAAACTGAAACAAAACCTAACAAGAGGGTTCTAACAGTACCCTCCCTTCTAAGAGGATCCTCCGGATCCCTAGGACTTAGGCTTATCCGGAAACCTCTTGTGAAACGCTCTGACAAGTCTAGACGCAGAAATATCATCCGCCCTCCCCCATGAGTTATCTCGGGTCCATAACCCTTCCAAGCGACGAGGTACTGCAAACTCCCTCTATACCGTCTAGAATTTAGGATGCGGGAAATTCTCATATTGCCCGTCCTCCACCACCAGGGGAACAGTGGCCGAGACGTCTCCATCTGAGACCTCAGCTTTTTTCAAGAGAGAAACATGAAACACCGGATTAATCTTCCAGGAGGTAGGAACCTCCAACTTAACAGCAGATTGGTTAATAACCTGAAGCACCTTAAAGGGCCTACAAACTTGGGACCCAATTTCTTAGACGGAATCCTCAAGCGCAGATTCTTAGAGGACAACCAAACCATGTCACCAATAGCAAACAAAACCTCTTGTCGTTTTCTATCAAAATACACTTTGGATCTTTTGTTAGCCTCCTGAAGATTACAACGCACATCAGTCCAAACTCTCTCCAAAACACCAAAAAAATTCTCTTCAGGTACAGCCGATCCCAACTTGGAAAATGACCCAAACGAGGGTGTCTCTCAGTACAACAACTAGGCGAACAACCAGCAGAAGCGGATATATGGTTGTTAAGAGCAAACTCAGCAAGTGGCAGAACCTCAGACCACCCCAGTCACAAAACAACGCAAGAACTGCTCAACATCCTGGTTTTTCCTTTCTGTCTGGCCATTAGACTCAGGATGATATCCGGATGAAAACGACAAATGAAGTCCCAACCTGTCACAAAAAGCGTGCCAAAAATGAGCCACAAACTGAGGTCCCCTATCGGAAACAATGTTAGTAGGAACGCCATGTAATCTGACAATTTCCTTGACAAAGGCCTTAGCGAGATTCTTAGCGCAGGGCAGTTTGATGAAAGGAACCAAGTGACACATCTTGCTAAAACGGTCCACGACCACCCAGATGACAGTGAAACCCTCAGAGGGGGGAAGGTCAGTAATAAAGTCCATTTGCCAAATGTGTCCAAGGTGCACTAGGGACCTCCAGAGGACAAAGCAACCCCGCAGCAGGAGTATGAGAAGACTTAGATCTAGCACACACAGTGCATTTATGCACCCACTTAATGACTTCCTTCTGCCATCCAGGCCACCAAAAGCTGCGACCCACAAGTCTCTTGGTCTCAGAGATTCCAGGATGACCTGCCAACCGAGAGTCATGACATTCAACAAACAAATCTCTCCTCAGGGTACCAGGCACAAACAACCTCCCATGCGGCGTGTTAGATGGGGCATTCTCCTGTGCTTTAAGAATCTCATCTTCCAACACAGAGTCCAAAACAGCAATAACAACCCCCTCTTGCAAAATGTTTTCCTCCTCCTCAGTAACCACCATAGGAGAAAAGCTGCGAGACAAAGCATCAGCTTTAACATTTTTAGTACCTGGGATGTAAGTAACGGCAAAATTAAACCCTGAGAAAAACAGTGCCCACCTAGCCTGACGGGCACTCAAGCGTTTGCAGCATCAAGGTAGACCAGATTTTTATGATCGGTGAAGACTTGAACGGGAAATTACGCACCCTCCAAAAAATGACGCCAGTGTTCAAATGCGAGTTTAATTGCCAACAATTCCCGATTACCGATATCATAATTTAGTTCAGACTCAGAAAATTTCTTTGAAAAAAAAGCACAGGGATGTACTCCATCCGTCTTTGCCTGAGACAAACACCGCGCCGACCCCACAGAAGAAGCATCAACCTCAACCAAAAATGGTTTAGTCACATCAGGCTGCGTAAGGATGGGAGCAGAGCTGAACCTCTCCTTTAGCAACACAAAAGCCTCAATGGCCTCAGTAGTCCACTGAACCGCAATCAGCACTTTTCCTGGTGAGATCGGTCAGAGGTTTGGCAATCACAGAAAAATCTTTTAATGAATTTTCTATAATAATTGCGACCCAAAAACTCTGTATTGATTTCACACCAATAGTAGACTGTAGCCCTCGCGGGCAGCTCCTCTCCTTCTGTACTTGTGTGTCCATTGTCTAGCACATGTTTATTGTATCTGTTATATTTTTCCCTTTTCATATGTAAAGCGCCATGGAATAAATGGCGCTATATAATGTATAATAATAATAATAATAATAATATAGGTCTAGGCCAATCCTGCACAGCTTGCACTTTCACCGGGTCCATCTCAAAACCTTCACTGGAGACAATGTAGCCCAAAAAACTAATTCTCTGTACAGCGAACTCCCATTTTTCTAGCTTGGCAAAAATTTAATTATCACTCAGTAACTGTAATACTTCACGCACACTCCTCCAATGAGACTCCAAATCCGGTGAATAAATCAAAATGTCATCCAAATACACAACCACACTTCTGCCGATCAAAGGTCTAAGGATGTCATTAATAGATTCTGAAAAAATGCCGGAGCACTGGAAAGCCAAAAGGCATGACCAGATTCTCAAAACGACCCAGTGGAGTGTTAAACGCAGTCTTCCATTCATCCCCCTCCTGTTATGATTTGGTAGCTGAGGAGTGCTGGTAAAAAGGCAATACACCAGAGCAGTTGGAATCTATGAGATTGCAGTACCCTGACTAACCACCACAACTAGAGGCAGCCGTGGAGCGTTCCTACGTTGGTCCTAGACGCCTCGTCACAGCCTGAGAAACTAACTATACCTAAAGATAGAAAGAGGAAAGCTATCTGCCCCGGAGCAGATCCCCAAAGAACATAGAAAGCCCCCAAACATGTAATGGCGGTTAGACAAGAAGAAATACTGACACAGACAGAAAATAGTATGAGCAAACGTTGGGGCCCAAACTATCTAAATAGAAAAGGATAGGAAGGGCACTTACTGCAATCCCAAAAAACCCTGAAAAGCACCAACTCTACTAATTTCAAAAACACCTGAGATCACACAACCTCTACCACCTAAATTAGTTCTCTGGTGTAACAAAATCAAAACAGCAGCCACTGAAAAAACTGGAAAAAGCAAATGTACAAAACATCAGTGACTGAACTAAACTGAGAGGGCAAAAGCCCCCGGAGGGGACCTTGAAGGCCCCCACAGAAGTGCAGGACAAAATGCAAAAATCAAGCACAAAAAAAAAAGAAGAAAATGTCTTATCTGTAAGCAGGAGATGCAGACACGACACAGCAGGCTACAAAGGAAACAGGAATCAAGGATTGAGACCAGAACAATTGATCACCGGCAACCCTGATGGGAAGGCGACTCCCTTAAATAAGACCAGTCAGTAACACCTGATTCCCAATCCTCACAATCTTCACTGGACAGTCCAGTACCGCTTGTAACCACCAGAGGGAGCCTCTGCTCAGAACTCAATTCAAGTCCATTCACAACAGTACCCCCCTTGAGGAGGGGTCACCGAACCCTCACTTGAGCAACCAGGTCGGTCAGGATGAGTTCTATGATACGCACGGATGAGTCTCCTAGCATGGATGTCCGAAGCAAACACCCAAGAATTGTCTTCCTGACCATAACCTCTCCACTTAACCAAATACTGGAGTTTCCGTCTAGAAAAACGAGAATTCAATATTTTCTCAACCACAAACTCCATATTGCCCTCAACCAGAACAGGGTCAGGAGGCAAAGCAGTAGGAACCACTGGCTCAACAAACCTCTTCAACAAGGACTTGTGGAACACGTTATGGATCTTAAATGTCCCTGAAGAAGCAAATGAAAAGAAACAGGATTAAGAATCTCCATGATCTTATAAGGCCCAATGAACCTAGGCTTAAATTTAGGAGATGCCACTCTCATAGGAATATTTTTTGAGGACAACCAGACTAAGTCCCCCACTTTAAACCGAGGACCATCAGTCCTATGCCGGTTAGCAAACCGCTGGGCCCTCTCCTGAGAGAGGGACAACCTCTCCACTACCTGGTCCCAAATCTGTTGCATACGCTCAACAACAGAGTCAACACCTGGAGAGGCAGAAGCCTCCGTCTGTCCTGAAGAGAATCGAGGGTGAAACCCAGAATTACAGAAAAATGGAGATATCAAAGTGGCAGAGCTAGCCCTATTATTAAGAGCAAACTCAGCCAAAGGCAAAAAAGAGACCCAGTCATCCTGATCAGCAGACACAAAGCATCTTAGATAAGTCTCCAATGTCTGGTTTGTTCTCTCAGTTTGACCATTGGTCTGAGGATGAAACGCCGAGGAGAAAGACAACTGAACACCAAGCTTAGAACAAAAGGTCCTCCAAAATCTGGAAACAAACTGGACTCCTCTGTCAGACACAATGTTCTCAGGAATGCCGTGTAAACGAACCACGTGCTGAAGGAACAAAGGCACCAATTCAGAGGAGGAAGGCAACTTAGGTAATGGCACAAGATGTATCATCTTGGAAAACCTATCACAAATCACCCAGATGACGGTCATTCTCTGAGAAACAGGAGGTCGGAAATGAAATCCATAGAGAAATGGGTCCATGGTCTGTTGGGCACAGGCAATGGCATCAACAAACCACTAGAGCGAGAGCAAGGCTTGGAGCGAGAGCAAGTCCCGCAGGACTGCACAAATTCCCTGACATCACGAGACAAGGTAGGCCACCAAAAGGACCGACTAACCAAGTCTCTGGTACCAAAAATTCCGGGATGACCGGCCAACGCGGAACAATGAATCTCAGACATCACACTCTTTTTCCACTGGTCCGGGACAAACAATTTCCCAACAGGGCAGCGCTCGGGCCTATCCTCCTGACACCCCTCCAGAGCCAGTCTCATATTGAGCGAGATGGCGGAAAGAACTACACCTTCTTTCAAATAACAGAAGGATCAGATACCTCAGGAGAGTCCGCAAGGAAACTCCTCGAGAGGGCATCCGCCTTAAAATTCTTAGTGCCAGGAAGAAAGGAAACCATAAAATTAAAACGTGTGAAAAACAAGGCCCACTTGGCCTGTCTAGGATTAAGTCGCTTGGCAGATTCCAGATAAACCAGATTCTTATGGTCAGTAAGGACCACCACCTGATGTTTGGCTCCCTCCAGCCAATGTCTCCACTCTTCAAAAGCCCACTTCATGGCCAATAACTCCCGATTACCCACGTCATAATTACGTTCAGTAGGAGAAAATTTTCGAGAGAAAAAGGCACAAGGGTTGCTTTTAGAGGTCTCTGGATCTCTTTGGGACAAAACGGCACCTGCCCCAATGTCAGAGGCATCAACCTCCACCTGAAATGGCAGAGAAACATCAGGCTGCCGTAGAACTGGAGCAGAAGTGAATCTCTGCTTAAGTTCCTGAAATCGCAGAGACTGCCTCAGGAGGCCAATTCACCACATCAAACCCTTTTTGGTCAAATCAGTTAACGGTTTAACAATAACCGAGAAATTACCAATAAATTTACGATAAAAATTGGCAAAACCCAAAAATCTTTGAAGAGCCTTTAATGAAGTAGGTTGGACCCAATCACAGATGGCCTGAACCTTGACCGGGTCCATTTCAATAACAGATGGGGACAAAATGAATCCCAAAAATGAGATCCTCTGTACGCCAAAAAGACACTTTGATCCCTTCACATACAGAGCATTCTCTCTCAAAATCTGGAATACAGTTCGAACATGTTTAACATGAGAGTCCCAGTCATTAGAAAAAATCAAGATATCATCCAAATAAACAATCAGAAATTTATCCACAAAATCCCTGAAAATGTCATTCATGAAGGACTGTAAGACAGAAGGAGCATTAGTGAGCCCAAAGGGCATCACAAGGTACTCAAAATGCCCTTCAGGGGTGTTAAATGCCGTCTTCCATTCATCCCGTGCTTAATGCGAATAAGGTTATATGCCCCCTGAGGTCAAGCTTGGTAAACCAAGTAGCGTTTTTCACCCTGGAAAACAGGTCAGAAATCAAGGGTAACGGATATTGATATTTCACAGTAATATTGTTCAAAAGACGATAATCAATACACGGCCTTAATGAACCATCCTTTTTGGCCACAAAGAAAAAAACGGCACCTAAGGGTGAAGAGGATGGTCTGATATGACCCTTCTCCAATGACTCCTTGATATAAGACCGCATAGCGTCATGTTCAGGTACAGACAAGTTAAAAAGGCGACCTTTAGGGAATTTACTACCAGGCACTAATTCAATAGTGCAGTCATAGCTCCTATGGGGAGGCAAAGATGCAGATTTACTTTCGCTAAACACATCAGAAAAATCAATCAAAAAGTCAGGAACAGCCTGAGCCTGGGGGGAGGCAGAAAAAACAGGAGTGTTGGTATTAACACATTGGCAGCCCCAACTGGTTACAGACACAGATTTCCAATCCAAAACAGGATTATGAGACTGTAACCAAGGGAAGCCCAGCACGATAATGTCATGTAGATTATACAGAACCAAAAATTTGCAGCTCTCCTGATGATCAGGTTCAACCCTCATTATCACCTGAGTAGACAACTGCGGTTTATTCTCAGCCAAAGGGGTAGAATCGATCCCCAGTAGGGGAATAGACTTCTGTAGGGTATCAAGGGAAACCCACAACGTTTAGCAAAATCATAATCCATCAGGTTAATAGCTGCTCCAGAATCAATGAAAGCCTGAGCAGAAAATGAGGACAGAGAGCACATCAGAGTGACAGTTAATAAAAATTAGTCTGAACACTACCCAAGACAACTGAGCGTGCAAAACGTCTTCCCCGCTTAGGGCAGACTGAAATAGCATGAGAGGCATCACCACAGTAGAAACATAACCCATTGCGCTTTCGAAACTCATGACGCTGTGCCCCAGAAACCACTCTATCACACTGCATGGGTTCAGAAGCAGGTTCACAAGGCAACACTATTCCACGCATACTTCTCCGCTCACGCAAACGTCTGTCAATTTGAATCGCTAAAGACATAGAATCATTGAGACCAGAGGGGACAGGGAATCCCACCATAACATCCTTTACATTATCTGACAGACCGTTCCGAAAAAGGGCTGCCAAAGCGTCGTCATTCCATTTGGTCAGGACTGCCCACCTGCGGAATCTCTGACAGTATAACTCAGCGTCATCAAGCCCCTGATTTAATGCCAACAAGTCTTTTTCAGCTTGATCAGTGACATTAGGCTCATCGTACAATAACCCCAAGGCCTGAAAAAATGCATCAACATCACTCAAAACAGATCCCCAGGTGTCAGGGAAAAAGCCCAATCCTGAGGATCGCCGCGCAGGAGAGAGATGACAATTTGAACCTGCTGCGCTGTGTTCCCTGAGGACTTAGATTTTAAGGCAAAAAACAATTTACAATTATTTTTGAAATTCAGAAACTTGGCTCGATCCCCCAAAAATAAATCTGGCATGGGAATCCTAGGTTCCACAACAGGCAACCTAGCAAGATAGGTAGCAATACTCCGAACCTCAGTGGCAAGCTGATCCACACGGCCAGACAACTGTGCAAATCCATTGAGAGAGAAAAAAAAAAAATCCTCCCCAGCACCCAGAGATACAGAGGAAAAAAAAATACAACAAACAGAAAAATATCTCTGACAACTCTGACAAACCTTTTTTTTTTCTTTCACAATATTTTTCCCTTCTGTGAGTACCATATAAATTTCAGTTTTGGCCGTGATACTGTTATGATTTGGTAGCTGAGGAGTGCTGGTAAAAAAGGCAATACACCAGAGCAGTTGGAATCTATGAGATTGCAGTACCCTGACTAACCACCACAACTAAGGCAGCCGTGGAGCGTTCCTACGTTGGTCCTAGACGCCTCGTCACAGCCTGAGAAACTAACTATACTAAAGATAGAAAGAGGAAAGCTATCTGCCCGGAGCAGATCCCCAAAGAACATAGAAAGCCCCCAAACATGTAATGGCGGTTAGACAAGAAGAAATACTGACACAGACAGAAAATAGTATGAGCAAACGTTGGGGCCCAAACTATCTAAATAGAAAAGGATAGGAAGGGTACTTACTGCAATCCCAAAAAACCCTGAAAAGCACCAACTCTACTAATTTCAAAAACACCTGAGATCACACGACCTCTACCACCTAAATTAGTTCTCTGGTGTAACAAAATCAAAACAGCAGCCACTGAAAAAACTGGAAAAAGCAAATGTACAAAAATCAGTGACTGAACTAAACTGAGAGGGCAAAAGCCCCCGGAGGGGACCTTGAAGGCCCCCCACAGAAGTGCAGGACAAAATGCAAAAATCAAGCACAAAAACAAAAAGAAGAAATGTCTTATCTGTAAGCAGGAGATGCAGACACGACACAGCAGGCTACAAAGAAACAGGAATCAAGGATTGAGACCAGAACAATTGATCACACGGCAACCCTGATGGGAAGGAGACTCTCTTAAATAAGACCAGTCAGTAACACCTGATTCCCAATCCTCACAATCTTCACTGGACAGTCCAGTACCGCTTGTAACCACCAGAGGGAGCCTCTGCTCAGAACTCAATTCAAGTCCATTCACAACACCTCCTTCATGCACAACAAATTGTATGCCCTCAAGATCACTTTTCGAGAACCACTTGGCCCCCATAACTGGTTAAACAAATCAGGAATCAATGGCAGTGGGTAAGGATTGCGTACAGTAATCTTATTAATCTCACGAAAGTCTAGACAAGGCCGTAAACCGCCGTCCTTTTTTTTAACAAAAAAAAATCCAACCGCCACAGGAATTTGGAAGACCTAATGTGACCGGCGGCCAAGCTTGTCTGTATGTATTCCTCCAAAGCCTTTCTCTCAGGAATAGTCAAATTAAATAAACGACTTTTAGGAAGAGTCGCTCCAGGGAGAAATTCAATTACACAATCATAATCTCTATGAGGAGGTAATACCTGCGATTCCTTATCAGAAAAAACTTTCCAAAAATCCTGAATAGGTACAGGTAACTCCCCCTTAACTACAGCAGCAATACGCCCGTTACAACACTTGTCATAACAATTAGGACTCCAGGACTTAATTTCATTGGTAGACCAATCCAGTACCGGATTGTGCAATTTTAACCAAGGTAACCCCAAAATCACCGGTGAGGGAAAATTATTCAAAACTACCAAAATCCAAATTCTCTTGATGAACACCATTAATAGTAAGAGGAAATTCACAGATATGGTGAGTAACATTTTTCAAGGGAGAACCATCCACGAAAACCACATTAATTAGGGGAAGACAGAAGTTTGGGTTTTAATTTTAGTTTTTTCAAAAATTTCCCATCAATCACATTGAGAGTTGAACCACAATCCACAAATACCCGAAACTCCATTAATTCCTCCTCAACAGCAGTGGTAGCAGAAAGAAAGACCCTTTATTGTTTAAACAAGCTATACGGCGAAACTGACCTCATTTTTTTTTCTCTTTATTCATTCGAAGCGCACAGTTCTTAAATAAAATGCTTAGATTTGCCACATAGAAACACAAACCTTCAGCAAATCTGCGTCTTTTTTCCAGAGAGTGAGGTGCCATTACTCCAATTTCCATCGGGTCTCCAATGTCAGTACAGTCCCTCTCCAGACTTTGGAGCTGACAAGGCAGATTTACTCTCATTAACCCTTGCACGCAGTCTCCTATCCCCGTATGGCTAATTGCATAGCCTCTTGCAAGTTACCAGGTATAGGATAAGCAATCAGCAAATCTTTAACCCTTTCACTTAACCCTGCAAGAAATAAACTTTTCAAAGCTGATCGTTCCACCCCACCTGAGTGGACCATCTTCGGAAGTGAGTACAATATTTTTCCACATTACCTGATCCCTGTCTCAAAACGCTCCAATTCTGTCTCAGCTGATGAAACACGATCAGGATCGTTTAAACAATAACCCCAAAGCAGAAAAAAAAACTATCCACTGATCTAAAGCATGGATCACTAGGCTGCAGAGAAAAGGCCCAGTCCTGAGGTTCTTTGCGCAAAAGTGACATTATGAACCCTATGCGCTGTGATTCATCACCAGAGGATCTGGGTCTCAAATGGAAATACAACAAGCAAGCATTTTTAAAAGAAAAAAAATCTTGTTGTTCACCAAAAAATAAATCAGGCAAACTGTTATGATTCGGTAGCTGAGGAGTGCAGGCAAAAGGCAATACACCAGAGCAGTTCAATCTATGAGATTGCAGTACCCTGACTAACACCACAACTAGAGGCAGCCGTGGAGCGTTCCTACGTTGGTCCTAGACGCCTCGTCACAGCCTGAGAAACTAACAACCTAAAGATAGAAATAGGAAAGCATCTGCCCCGGAGCAGAACCCCAAGAAATAGAAAGCCCCCAAACAAGTAATGGCGGTTAGACAAGAAGAAATAACTGACACAGAAAGAAAATAGTATGAGCAAACGCTGGGGCCCAAACTAACTAAATAGAAAAGGATAGGAAGGTACTTACTGCAATCCCAAAAAACCCTGCAAAGCACCAACTCTACTAATTTCAAAACACCTGAGATCACACGACCTCTACCACCTAAATTAGTTCTCTGGTGTAACAAAATCAAAACAGCAGCCACTGAAAAAACTGGAAAAAGCAAAAGTACAAACATCAGTGGCTGAACTAAACTGAGAGGCAAAAGCCCCCTGAGGGGACCCAGAAGGCCCCCACAGAAGTGCAGGACAAAATGCAAAAATTAAGCACAGAAACAAAAAGAAGAAAATGTCTTATCTGTTTAGCAGGAGATGCAGACACGACACAGCAGGTACAAGGGAACAGGAATCAAGGATTGAGACCCGAACAATTGATCACCGGCAACCCTGATGGGAAGGTGACTCCCTTATATAAGACCAGTCAGTAACACCTGATTCCCAGTCCTCACAATCTTCACTGAACAGACCAGTACGCTTGTAACCACCAGAGGGAGCCTCTGCTCAGAACTCATCTCAAGCCATTCACAACATGACCCCCTTGAGGAGGGGTCACCGAACCCCATTTGAGCAACCAGGTCGGTCAGGATGAGTTCTATGATACGCACGGATGAGTCTCTAGCATGGATGTCCAAGCAAACACCCAAGAATTGTCTTCCTGACCATAACCTCTCCACTTAACCAAATACTGGAGTTTCCGTCTAGAAAAACGGAATCTAATATTTTCTCAACCACATACTCCAGATTGCCCTCAACCAAAACAGGGTCAGGAGGTCAGCAGCAGGAACCACTGCTCAACAAACCTCTTCAACAAGGACTTGTGGAACA
>JARQOD010006301.1:0-43565 GCA_033576555.1 Oophaga sylvatica
CTTACATTCCGCAAAATTTTAATGACATGTTGCTATTTTTTCTGCGAAGTGTTTTTTTCCGGAAAAAAAAACGCAACATGTGGCCAAAACATGCGGAATCAATTAACATGTATAGGATGCTTAATGCTTGCGTTTTTATCGCGTTTTTACAGCGGAAAATCGCGGAAAAAAACCGCGAAAAAAACGCAAAAATTCCTGAACGTGTGCACTTAGCCTTAAGATTCCATGTGGCCTCGCATATTTGATAATGAGATATATTCAGAGAATATAAAGGAAGATGGGTCATGGGCAAGTTTCTCATAGTAGTCCGAGTCACTGAGTAATCTAAACCCCTCATGATTGTACCGGTGTCTATCCATGATAACTACCCCACCTCCTTTGTCCGCATTTCTTATAATAATGTCCTTATTAGTTTTAAGTGAACGGAGCTCTAATTTTCAGCAGGGTACAATAGAAAAAAATTTAAAACAGAGGAAAGAGATCGCAGTTCCTTAAGTATAAGTTGTTGAAAGGAGTCAACAGTGTGGCCCTTGTGGTGGACAGGGTAAAAATTACTTGAGCTAGTTTTGGGGTTGACATGTGCATATGGGTCAGGGTTAACCACAGGGATTTTCTTTTCGTTCCTAGATCGATACTGATTTTTTTATAATTTTTGGGTTTAGTATGAGATTTAGTTTTTTCCACTCCCTCTACATCCTCTCCTTCTCTTTTCCTTTTTATTTTTGATGAGTGGCCTGGAGCCACCTGAAAAAAATGGGTGTTCTTATTTTTTATTTATATTCTTCCCCAATGTAACCGATGAGGTAGATGGATCCTGAGTTAATAGAGGGGATTTCAGTGAAGGGAGACTGTATTGATACAGGGAAGATCCAACAGATTGTTAACCAGTGGACCCAGTAACCTCTACTGTCTTGACAATCGTAGTGGGGAATAGATGTGCTTAAAGTTGATGGAAGGGCAAAAAAAGATAAAGCATTTAGTGGATGTATTGGGAAGAGGGAAAGTCATCATGGATGGTAAGCTGAGAGATTCCCCAAGATCATCAATCAAGGAACCTTGTTCTTTGTTGTAAAACCTCTTGAAATAATACGGGAGGGTCAACAATACTGTGGGCTACAGTATGTGGGTAGGACTATACAAAAATATGCCCAATAGGCTGAATAAACATTGCCAGAACATCAGGAACGGATTTTTGTTGCATAGCCTCTCAAAACAATAACAAAAATCCAAATTTGCTGAAACTCACCATCATAGATCAAATTCATGATGACGTAATAAATCGCTTTGATAATTTAACCCCTTTCCGACCCATGACGCCACGTAGGCGTCATGAAAACCTGTGCCAATCCGACCCATGACGCCTATGTGGCGTCATGAAAGGATCTCGTCCCTGCGGGCCGGGGAACCGGGGTCACTCAAAGGTCACCCGACCCGCAGTTACAGGACCCTTTGTGCTTCACCACAGGGGGGTTGGCTAACCCCCCGTGGCCACGATCGCTCTGATTGGCTGTTAAAAGTGAAACAGCCAATCAGAGCAATGTGTAATATTTCAACAATTTAATTGGTGAAATATTACAATCCAGCCATGGCCGATGCTGCAATAGCATCTGCCATGGCTGGAGACCGAGCCCTGACCCCCCCCAACCAAGTCACGGCGGTGATCGGCCGCCGCCAACCGAAAGATGGCAGCGATCGGTCACCGCCGTCACTTACAGCTCCCCTCCTCTTTTGGTCCACTGCCCCCACTTCCTATCCCCCCCCCACCTTCCGACCCCCCTACTCACCTCTCCCGATCCACCGATGTCCCACGATCGGGCCCGGCGTCCGCCCGGGCCTCTTCATGGGCGCCGCCATATTGGAAAATGGCGGGCGCATGCGCAGTGCGCCCGCCGGCCGGCGCTTGCGCAGTGCGCCCCCCAGTGTTCAAAAATTTATTTTGATCACTGTGATAAACTGTCACAGTGATCAAAATAAAAAAAAGTAAATGAACCCCCCCTTTATCATAGGTAGGGACAAAAAAAAAAATAAATAATTTTTTTTTTTTTTTCCTAGCAGATTTCACTGCTGATCCGCGGCGGATTTCGCTGCTGATCCGCGGCGGATTTCGCTGCTGATCGGTGGCTGATTTCGCTGCTGATCCGCGGCGGATTTCGCTGCTGATCCGCGGCGGACTTCGCTGCTGATCCGCGGCGGACATCGCTGCTGATCCGCGGGGGACTTCGCTGCGGATCCGCGGCGGATTTCGCTGCTGATCCGCGGCGGATTTCGCTGCTGATCCGCGGCGGATTTCGCTGCTGATCGGCGGCGGATTTCGCTGCTGATCCGCTGCGGATTTCGCTGCTGATCGGCGGCGGATTTCGCTGCTGATCCGCGGCGGATTTCGCTGCTGATCGGTGGCGGATTTCGCTGCTGATCCTCGGCGGATTTCGCTGCTGATCCGCGGCGGACTTCGCTGCTGATCCGCGGCGGACATCGCTGCTGATCCGCGGCGGACTTCGCTGCGGATCCGCGGCGGATTTCGCTGCTGATCCGCGGCGGATTTTGCTGCTGATCGGCGGCGGATTTCGCTGTGATCGGCGGCGGATTTCGCTGCTGATCCGCTGCGGATTTCGCTGCTGATCGGCGGCGGATTTCGCTGCTGATCCGCGGCGGATTTCGCTGCTGATCGGCGGCGGATTTCGCTGCTGATCCGCAGCGGATTTCGCTGCTGATCGGCGGCGGATTTCGCTGCTGATCCGCGGCGGATTTCGCTGCTGATCGGCGGCGGACTTCGCTGCTGATCCGCGGCGGACTTCGCTGCTGATCCGCGGCGGACATCGCTGCTGATCCGCGGCGGACTTCGCTGCGGATCCGCTGCGGATTTCGCTGCTGATCCGCGGCGGATTTCGCTGCTGATCCGCGGCGGATTTCGCTGCTGATCGGCGGCGGATTTCGCTGCTGATCCGCGGCGGATTTTCGCTGCTGATCGGCGGCGGATTTCGCTGCTGATCCGCGGCGGATTTCGCTGCTGATCGGCGGCGGATTTCGCTGCTGATCGGCGGGCGGATTTCGCTGCTGATCCGCGGCGGATTTCGCTGCTGATCGGCGGCGGATTTCGCTGCTGATCCGCGGCGGATTTCGCTGCTGATCGGCGGCGGATTTCGCTGCTAATCGGCGGCGGATTTCGCTGCTGATCGGCGGCGGATTTCGCTGCTGATCCGCGGCGGATTTCGCTGCTGATCCGCGGCGGACTTCGCTGCTGATCCGCGGCGGACATCGCTGCTGATCCGCGGCGGACTTCGCTGCGGATCCGCGGGGGATTTCGCTGCTGATCCGCGGCGGATTTCGCTGCTGATCCGCGGCGGATTTCGCTGCTGATCGGCGGCGGATTTCGCTGCTGATCCGCGGCGGATTTCGCTGCTGATCGCGGCGGATTTCGCTGCTGATCCGCGGCGGATTTCGCTGCTGATCGGCGGCGGATTTCGCTGCTGATCCGCGGCGGATTTCGCTGCTGATCCGCGGCGGACTTCGCTGCTGATCCGCGGCGGACATCGCTGCTGATCCGCGGCGGACTTCGCTGCGGATCCGCGGCGGATTTCGCTGCTGATCCGCGGCGGATTTCGCTGCTGATCCGCGGCGGATTTCGCTGCTGATCGGCGGCGGATTTCGCTGCTGATCGGCGGCGGATTTCGCTGCTGATCCGCGGCGGATTTCGCTGCTGATCCGCGGCGGATTTCGCTGCTGATCCGCGGCGGATTTCGCTGCTGATCCGCGGCGGATTTCGCTGCTGATCCGCAGCGGATTTCACTGCTGATCGGCAGCGGATTTCGCTGCTGATCCGCAGCGGATTTCGCTGCTGATCGCCGGCGGATTTCGCTGCTGATCCGCGGCGGATTTCGCTGCTGATCCGTGGCGGATTTTGCTGCTGATCCGCGACTGATTTTGCTGCTGATCCGCGGCTGATTATCTGCTGATTCATCTGCGCTAGCGGGTATAGCATAACGCGATCGCGTTATGCTATACCGTTACCAGCCGGTCAACGCTACGTGTTGAACGGGCTGGTAAAACGAAATATGAACCCAGCCTTAGGGTTAGAACTAGGGTTAGGGTTAGCATTAGGGCTAAGGTTAGAATTACGGTTAGGGTTGGAATTTGGGTTGGGGTTGGAATTAGGGTTAGGTTTTGGAATTAGGGTTAGGCTTGTAGTTAGGTTTATGGTTAGAGTTGGGATTAGGGTTAGGGGTGTGTTGGGGTTAGGGTTATGATTAGGGTTTGTATTAGAGTTAGGTGTGTGTAGGCGTTAGGGGTGTGTTGGGGTTAGGGTTGGAGTTAGAATTGAGGGTTTCCACTATTTAGGCACATCAGGGGGTCTCCATACGCGACATGGCGCCACCATTGATTCCTGCAAATTTTGCGTTCAAAAAGTCAAACAGTGCTCTCTTTATTCCAAGCCCCGACGTATGCCCAAACAGTGGTTTATCCCCACATATGAGGTATCAGCGTACTCGGAAAAAATTGCACAACAACTTTGGGGGTTCTAATTTCTCCTGTTAACATTGGGGAAAAAAATTGGGGACTAAAAATTATTTTTGTGGAAAAAAAATAATTTTATATTTTCACGGCTCTGCGTTATAAACTTCTGTGAAGGACTTGGAGATTCAAAGTGCTCACCACACATCTAGGGGAGTTCCTTGGGGGATCTAGTTTCCAAAATGGGGTCACTTGTGGGGAGTTTTCTACTGTTTAGGCACATCAGTGACTCTGCAAACGTAACATGACGCCCGAAGACCATTCCATCAAGTGGGCATTTCAAAGGTCACTACTTCCCATCCGAGCCCCGACGTGTGCCCATACAGTATTTTCTCCCACATATGGGATATCAGCATACTCAGGACAAATTGGACAACAACTTTTGGGGTCTAATTTCTCATGTTACCCTTGTGAAAATAAAAAAATTGGGACTAAAAGATCCTGATTGTGGAAAAAATATGATTTTTTTATTTTCATGCCCGGGCGTTATAAACTTCTGTGTAGCCCTTGGGGGTTTAAAGTGCTCACCACACATCTAGATAAGTTCTTTGCGGTGTCTAGTTTCCAAAATGGGGTCACTTGTGGGGAGTTTTCTACTGTTTAGGCGCATCAGGGGCTCTGCAAACGTAACAAGATGCCCGCAGACCATTCCATCAAGTTGGCATTTCAAAGCGTCACTACATCCCTTCCGAGCCCTGACGTGTGCCCAAACAGTGGTTCCCCCCCACATATGGGGTACTAGCGTACTCAGGACAAACTGGACAACAACTTTCGGGGTCCAATTTCTCCTGTAACCATTGTGAAAATAAAAAATAGTGGGCTAAAAAATCATTTTTTGAGAAAAAAAAATGATATTTTATTTTCACGGCTCTGCGTTATAAACTTCTGTAAAGCACCTGGGGGTTCAAAGTGCTCACTATGCATCTAGATAAGTTCCTTAGGGCGTCTAGTTTCCAAAATGGGGTCACTTGTGGGGGAGCTCCAATGTTTAGGCACACAGGAACTGTCATGTGTGCATTGCCACGAAGATCGTCGCGGTTGCACATTTTGACTTCTCACAGCTGATCTGCTGTTTCTTTGTGTTTGGAAGCTAGGGAGTTAATTCTGTCTGTGCTCGGTGCTGGGACTGGGTGCAGTTTTCCCGGCTGCAATTGATTATTTGTTGATTGGTTTCCTTTAAATTCCTGGTTGTCTTCTTGGGGAGTTGCCAGTGAAACCTTCATGCAGACCACAGATAGGAATGAATCTGTATAGACTTAGTTGTGAGCTCCTTAGTTGTTCTAAGCTCAACTTGGTTAGAGTTTATTTCCCAGACCATTTATGTTCCTTTGGTGTTTGAGTGTGTATGCAAGAGAGTGCTATCCTGTCTGTCTTATATGTCTAATCTGTGTATTTAGCTGAGATCAGCCCATATCCCTTTGGTGGTAGTCAGGATCCTTCTTAGGACTGATTACAGGGTTCAGGGTCTGATAGGAGACAGGGTTAGGTTGGAGACTTGGACCTCTGAACCATTATCAGTACCTCCAAGGTGAGGGATTAGTTAGGACCCCAGCTTAGGTCAGGTTAGATCCCGGTCCACCTCTTTCCTGTTTCAGCTCATCAAGTCCTCAAGATTAACCCTGAGTTCAGCAGATATTGTGTCAGGTAAATCTATTCATACTTACATGCTGATGTTGCTATACTAGTTGTTGTTAGAGTGTTGTTCCTGTATTAATAGTTTTACTGACATTGTATACATATCATTAGACAGCGTGACATTTTCACTGGCCATAATAATTATCTCCAGTTACCATGGATCCAGTAGCCCAGCTGGCTCTGCAGTTGCAGGGATTATCCATGGAGCTGACGGACATTAAGTCCAAATTTTTGTCTCCCCTGGAGCAAACCAGAGTTGAACCTAAAGTAGCTCTCCCGGACAGGTTCACTGGTGGGCGAGACAAATTTTTCACCTTCCGGAGGCATGTAAATTGTATTTTCGGCTTCGGCCTCGATCATCAGGAGTGATGAGCAGAGAGTGGGAATTGTTATCTCACTTCTGCAAGGGGACCCTCAATCCTGGGCATTTTCCCTTCCTCCGGATCCCCGGCTCTCTGTCTGTAGATCAATTTTTACTGCCCTGGGATTGGTATATGATGACCCAGATCGGGTCTCTCTTGCTGAGACAAAATTACGTAAGATACAGCAGGGAGATCGTCCTGCAGAGGAATTTGCTTCTGAGTTTCGTAGATGGGCCACAGATACTCAGTGGAATGACCCAGCTCTTAGGAGTCAGTTTTGTCATGGGCTTTCTGATAAATTAAAAGACGTTTTGGCTCAGTATGAGTCTCCTCATTCACTGGAGGCTGCTATGGCCTTAGCTATCCGTACTGATAGACGGCTTCGGGAGAGGGGTGAGGTAACCCCACTCCCTGTTGTTTCTCCACCTACCACTAAAGTCCCTTATGTTGAGGTTCCCCTTGTCTGTTCGGATGAGCCTATGCAGTTGGGAGGTTGGGAGGGACATCATTTCGTAGGAGGGGATTGGCGGTACGCCGCAGGACTAGAAGATGTTTTTTTCTGCGGGAAAGAGGGACATTTTGTTGGAGAATGTCCATCCCGTGCCTTGTTGAGCCAAAAGTCGCCGGAAAACTGTTAATCCCAGGTTGTGTGGTGGACGACTACCTGGGAGTATGTATTTCATCCGCCAGTTCTTCTCAGCTCCTTGTACCAGTGGAGGTGGTGGTTGGTACGAGAATGGAGAGATTGTCTGTTCTTCTTGATAGTGGTTCCGGGGCTAATCTGGTTGACGCTCAGTTTGCTCAGGCTCAAGGTATGCATCTGAGTGTATTGGTCAAACCGATCCCTATATTCTCCATTGACGCCAGGCCTCTCGGCCAAGGTAGCTTTGTTCATGAGGTTCATAACATTGACCTTCGGGTAGGGGCAATACATAGGAACAATTATCTTGTTATGTGTTGGAGGGTCTACCTACTCCCATTGTGTTGGGACTTCCTTGTTGGTTAAACATAACCCTGTGATTAATTGGCAGTCCAGAGAAATAAGCCAATGGGGTGAGTTTTGCAAAAGCAACTGCATGAACACAGTCATCAGTGCGGTCGTGCCTAGTACATTGCCTCCTTTTTTGGAGGATTTTGGGGATGTTTTCTCTGAGGAGGGGTGTCAGGAGTTGCCTCCTCATCGCGTGTATGACTGCTCTATTAATCTCCTTCCTGATGCTAAATTGCCTAAAGCTAGGTTGTATAATCTTTCTGGTCCTGAGAGGCAGGCTATGAAAGATTATATTTCTGAAAGTCTGGCCAAAGGGCATATTAGACCTTCATCTTCCCCAGTAGCCGCGGGTTCTTCTTTGTGAAGAAGAAAGATGGAGGCCTACGCCCTTGCTTGGATTTCCGCGAACTTAATCGGATTACTGTCCGAGATCCGTATCCGCTCCCTCTTATTCCTGATCTCTTCAATCAAATTGTTGGCGCCAAATGGTTCTCTAAATTGGATCTCAGGGGGCGTATAATCTGATTAGGATAAAAGAGGGGGATGAGTGGAAAAACGGCGTTTAACACGCCGGAGGGACATTATGAGAACCTTGTCATGCCTTTTGGTCTGACTACTGCACCAGCAGTATTCCAACATTTTGTTAATGACATTTTTCGTCACCTTGTGGGGGTGTTTGTGGTTGTATATTTGGACGACATTTTAATTTACTCGCCATATCTTGTGTCTCATCAGGAGCATGTGAGACAGGTGTTGCAGATCTTGCGAGACAATAAACTATACGCCAAACTGGAGAAGTGTGTATTTGCCGTACAGGAACTTCAGTTTTTGGGTTTTTTGGTGTCAGCCTCCGGTTTCCGTATGGAACCTGAAAAGGTGAGAGCAGTGCTTGAATGGGATCAGCCAGGGGATCTTAAGGCTCTGCAGCGTTTTTTGGGGTTTGCTAACTACTACCGGAAATTTATTTGTAATTTCTCATCTGTCGTCAAACCTCTCACTGACATGACAAGAAAGGGACGGATTTTTCTAAATGGTCGGACAAAGCTTGCCAAGCCTTTTCCTCTTGAAGAAATATTTTGCTTCGGCATCCTTTCTCATCCAACCAGATGCATCTCAGCCGTTCATTGTGGAGGTGGATGCGTCTGACGTAGGGGTGGGTGCTATATTGTCCCAGGGTCCGTCCCCTGGTAAATGGCATCCGTGCGCTTTCTTTTCTAAGAAATTGTCGTCCGCCGAAAGGAATTATGATATCGGCAATAGGGAACTTTTGGCCATTAAGTTAGCTTTGAAGAATGGCGTCACTTTTTGGAGGGGGTAGTCCACCCGGTTACCGTTATTACTGATCACAAGAACCTGTTGTATTTGGAATCCGCTAAGCGTCTGAATTCCAGACAAGCTCGATGGTCGTTGTTTTTTACCAGGTTTAATTTTGTCGTCACTTATCGCCCGGGGTCTAAGAATGTAAAGGCTGATGCCTTGTCTCGCAGTTTCCCAGGGCCGGGAAAACGGATGACCCGAGTCCTATCCTTCAGGAGGGGGTGGTAGTGTCGGCTGTATTTTCTGAGCTTGAGGAGGAGGTGTTGAGGCTCAGGGGGACGCCCCTGCAGGACCTCCAGGGAGACTGTTTGTCCCAAATCTGTTGAGACAAAAGGTTATTGAGGCACATCATAATTCTGCTCTAGCAGGACATCCAGGGAGTAAGGCTACTTTCTCCTTTCTCGCCGGTTTTGGTGGCCTAATGCTAATAAAGATGTTATAACTTTTGTCGCGTCGTGTGGGGTGTGTGCTCGCTCTAAAACCCCTCATACCCGTCCGTCTGGGACCCTTTTACCCTTGAAACTTCCGGAGCGTCCATGGACTCATTTATCTATGGACTTCATTACGGACCTTCCTCCGTCGTCAGGGAATACTGTCATACTGGTGGTTGTTGACAGGTTCAGTAAGATGGCACATTTCGTTGCTCTTCCTGCACTCCCTAATGCTAAAACTCTGGCGCAGGTGTTCATTAGGGAGATCGTTAGACTTCATGGGTTGCCTTCTGATGTGGTGTCAGATAGGGGTCTCAGTTTGTGTCCAAATTTTAGAGGGCATTTTGTTTACGTCGGGGGATGCAATTGTCATTTTCCTCGGCTTTTCATCCGCAGACCAATGGTCAGACAGAGCGTCTGAATCAGAGTTTAGAGACATATCTCCGGTGTTTTGTCTCGGAGAATCATCTTTCTTGCCTCTGGCAGAGTTCGCTCTTAACAACAGGCGGAGCGAGTCCACTGGTAAGTCCCCGTTTTTTGGGGCATATGGTTTTCATCCCCAGTTTTGTACTTTCAATGGGGGGGGCCCTTCTGGGGTTCCTGAGGAGGAGCGTTTCTCGTCGTCACTTGCTTCTGTGTGGAGAGGTGTATTGAATAATCTGAGTGCGATGGGGAACCGTTACAAACGTATGGCTGATAGGAGGAGAGTTTCTGGTCCAGATCTGAATGTGAACGATCTGGTATGGTTGTCTACCAGGAATATAAAACTTAAGGTGCCCTCCTGGAAACTGGGTCCCAGATTCATCGGGCCGTACAGATCAGTTCCATAATTAATCCTGTGGCATTTCGTCTGGACCTCCCTCCTACGTTTAAAATTCATAATGTGTTCCACAAGTCATTACTTAAAAGGTATGTGGCACCAGTCATACCGTCACCTCTACCTCCTCCTCCTGTGTTGGTCAATGGTAACTTGGAATTTCAAGTATCAAAGATCATTGACTCACGTCTGAATCGCCGGTCCCTTCAGTACTTGGTGCATTGGAAGGAGTATGGTCCAGAGGAGAGGACGTAGGTCCCTGCGTCTGATGTTAACGCAGATCGTTTGGTTCGGACCTTCCACAGAACTCACCCGGGCAGGCCTGGCCCTGAGGGTCCGGAGGCCCCTCGTAGAAGGGGGGGTACTGTCATGTGTGCATTGCCACGAAGATCGTCGCGGTTGCACATTTTGACTTCTCACAGCTGATCTGCTGTTTCTTTGTGTTTGGCAGCTAGGGAGTTAATTCTATCTGTGCTCGGTGCTGGGACTGGGTGCAGTTTCTCCCGGCTGCAATTGATTATTTGTTGATTGGTTTCCTTTAAATTCCTGGTTGTCAACTTGGGGAGTTGCCAGTGAAACCTTCATGCAGACCACAGATAGGAATGAATCTGTATAGACTTTAGTTGTGAGCTCCTTAGTTGTTCTAAGCTCAACTTGGTTAGAGTTTATTTCCCAGACCATTTATGTTCCTTTGGTGTTTGAGTGTGTATGCAAGAGAGTGCTATCCTGTCTGTCTTATATGTCTAATCTGTGTATTTAGCTGAGATCAGCCCATATCCCTTTGGTGGTAGTCAGGATCCTTCTTAGGACTGATTACAGGGTTCAGGGTCTGATAGGAGACAGGGTTAGGTTGGAGACTTGGACCTCTGAACCATTATCAGTACCTCCAAGGTGAGGGATTAGTTAGGACCCCAGTTTAGGGTCAGGTTAGATCCCGGTCCACCTCTTTCCTGTTTCAGCTCATCAAGTCCTCAAGATTAACCCTGAGTTCAGCAGATATTGTGTCAGGTAAATCTATTCTATACTGTGAGACAGTGAGAATATGTGGGTTAGATGGGGTGTATATTTCACCTGGGTGCTTTGCTGACTGGTATAAGGGAGGTGTATGGCTTTGTAGACCTGGTGGTAGAGAAAGGTCATTACACCTTCCACTCAGTGCATACTTGCAGCTCAAACCTGTAACCACTCAGCTGTTAATTAAGAAGCCAGAAATAGGTGTCTGGAAACACAGTCAGAGAGAGCTAGTTTAGCCTGGACACAGGGAGGTGTCCTGGCACAAGAAACAGTCTCCAAGAGTGTTAGAGCTGTCTTCAGCCTGGACACAGAGAGGTGTCCTGGCACAAGGAAGCAGTCTCTGTGAGAATCCATGCGGATAAGCCAAGAGTGTTAGAGCTGTCTTCAGCCTGGACACAGAGAGGTGTCCTGGCACAAGGAAGCAGTCTCTGTGAGAATGCATGCGGATAAGCTACTGAAGAGGAGGAGAGCTGTCTCAGTCGGGGTGCAGGAGGTACCCCGGACACAGGAGCGTCTCTGTGAACCTCCATGCTGATGATTACTGAAGAGGAGGGAGCTGTCTCAGTCGGGGTGCAGGAGGTACCCCGGACACAGGAGCGTCTCTGTGAACCTCCATGCTGATGATTACTGAAGAGGAGGGGAGCTGTCTCAGTCTGGGTTAGAGGTACCCCGGACACAAGAGTGTCTCTGTGAACCTCCAGCATAATGACTACTGAATAGGAGTGGATCTCTCTCAAGTCTGGACGTCGGGTGGACCTTCAGACATAAGGAGGAGTATCTGGGAAACTCCATAACTGGTAACATATATCATATGTGTTGTTTTGGGCACAGACTGATAGAGTCTGGGTTCCTGATAGAAAGGGACATTACATAAGTGTAATTTAGTGGCTAGACAAGCCTAGGTCTTTTGTTTATGCTTTGTTTTATCTGTGTGCTGTGGACTTTAATAAAACTGGTTGCGGCCAGTTTTTACCATAATTGCTGTCTGAATGAACTGTTTCCATGCCATTCTGTCTACCCAGACAGCGATCTTAGAGCTAAAACCCCCTGAAAGGCTACAATACTTACATGCTGATGTTGCTATACTAGTTGTTGTACAGAGTGTTGTTCCTGTATTAATAGTTTACTGACATTGTATACATATCATTAGACAGCGTGACAGGAACTCTCCAAATGCGACATGGCAACCGCTAAATATTCCAGCATATTTTCTATTCAAAAAGTCAAATGGCGCTCCTTCCCTTCTGAGCCCTGCCGTGCGCCCAAACAGTGGTTTATGATCACAAATGAGGTATCTGTGTACTCAGGAGAAATTGCCCAACAAATTTTAGAATCCAATTTATACTGTTGCCCATGTGAAAATGAAAAAAACTGAGGCTAAAAGAAAATTTTTGTGAAAAAAAAGTACTTTCTTTTTTTACGGATCAATTTGTGAAGCACTTGGGGTTCAAAGTGCTCACTATGCATCTAGATAAGTTCCTTAGGGGTCTAGTTTCCAAAATGGGGTCACTTGTGGGGAGCTCCAATGTTTAGGCACACAGGACTCTCCAAATGCGACATGGCAACCGCTAAATATTCCAGCATATTTTCCATTCAAAAAGTCAAATGGCGCTCCTTCCCTTCTGAGCCCTGCCGTGCGCCCAAACAGTGGTTTATGACCACATATGAGGTATCTGTGTACTCAGGAGAAATTGCCCAACAAATTTTAGGATCCAATTTATACTGTTGCCCATGTGAAAATGAAAAAACTGAGGCTAAAAGAAAATTTTTGTGAAAAAAAAGTACTTTCTTTTTTTTACAGATCAATTTGTGAAGCACCTGGGGGTTCAAAATGATCACTATGCATCTAGATAAGTTCCTTAGGGGGTCTAGTTTCCAAAATGGGGTCACTTGTGGGGGAGCTCCAATGTTTAGGCACACAGGGACTCTCCAAATGCGACATGGCAACCGCTAAATATTCCAGCATATTTTCCATTCAAAAAGTCAAATGGCGCTGCTTCCCTTCTGAGCCCTGCCATGCGCCCAAACAGTGGTTTATGACCACATATGAGGTATCTGTGTACTCAGGAGAAATTGCCCAACAAATTTTAGGATCCAATTTATACTGTTGCCCATGTGAAAATGAAAAAACTGAGGCTAAAAGAAAATTTTTGTGAAAAAAAAGTACTTTCTTTTTTTTACAGATCAATTTGTGAAGCACCTGGGGTTCAAAATGATCACTATGCATCTAGATAAGTTCCTTAGGGGGTCTAGTTTCCAAAATGGGGTCACTGTGTGGGGAGCTCCAATGTTTAGGCACACAGGGACTCTCCAAATGTGACATGGCAACCGCTAAATATTCCAGCATATTTTCCATTCAAAAAGTCAAATGGCGCTCCTTCCCTTCTGAGCCCTGCCGTGCGCCCATACAGTGGTTTATGACCACATATGAGGTATCTGTGTACTCAGGAGAAATTGCCCAACAAATTTTAGGATCCATTTTATCCTGTTGCCCATGCAAAAATGAAAAAATTGATGCTAAAAGAAAATTTTTGTTGGAAAAATTAAAATGTCCATTTTTTCCTTACACGTTGCTTTAGTTCCTGTGAAGCACCTGAAGGGTTAATAATCTTCTTGAATGTAGTTTTGAGTAGCTTGAGGGGTGCAGTTTTTATAAAGGTGTCACTTTTGGGTATTTTCTGCCATATAGACCCCTCAAAGTGACTTCAAATGTGAGGTGGTCCCTAAAAAAAATGGTTTTGTAAATTTTGCTGTAAAAATGAGAAATTGCTGGTCAACTTTTAACCCTTATAACTTCCTAACAAAAAAAAATGTTGTTCCCAAAATTGTGCTGATGTAAAGTAGACATGTGGGAAATGTTATTTATTAACTATTTTGTGTCACATAACTCTCTAGTTTAACAGAATAAAAATTAAAAATTTGAAAATTACAAAATTTTCAAAATTTTCGCCAAATTTCCATTTTTTTCACAAATAAACGCAAAAATTATCGACTTAAATTTACCACTAACATGAAGCCCAATATGTCACGAAAAAACAATCTCAGAATCGCTAGGATCCGTTGAAGCGTTCCTGAGTTATTACCTCATAAAGGGACACTGGTCAGAATTAAAAAAATGGCAAGGTCTTTAAGGTCAAAATAGGCTGGGTCATGAAGGGGTTAATTAGGAGAAAGAGCTTCTGGATTTTTAAATTCGGCACCTTGGCCCCAGAGGGGTTAAAACCTTACAATTGAGATAACTCCCTGAGATCTGCTAGCTACTGATGTTTCTAATTATTTTAGTATTTTATTCTGCAATTTTATCATGAACAATTTTTAACCTTTTATTTCTGCATCTCTTATCATGAGTGTTTTTTTGACATAGGTTTTTATATACCGTATTTTTCAGACCATAAGACGCACTTTTTTCCCCAAAAAATTTTGGGTGAAATTGGGGGTGCGTCTTATGGTCGCAACTTACCTAAAAATCCGGTGGCGGCGGCGGTCCCAATGCAGCATCCCTGTCTTGCGGTGGTGTCGGGGCAGCAGCGGGGCTATGTGCTGCATGGGGGGCTCTGCCAGCATTTCGTCCTAGCCAGAAAGCCCCCCGTAGCTCCGCTGCTGCAACTCGGTGCCGTCCTGAAAGATGGCCGCCAGGGGCCTACGGTGGTGGTCCCGATGCAGCCTCACTGTGGTGCGGTGGTGTTGGGGCAGCAGCGGGGCTATGTGCTGCGTGGGGGGCTCCGCTGGCATTTCGTCCTAGCCGGAAAGCCCCCCCGCTGCTGCGACATGGTGCCGTCCTGAAAGATGGCAGCCAGGGGCCTCCGGAAAGATGGCCGCCGCATACTCAAAGTCAAATCTCGGCAACGAGATCTTGTCTCGGGAAGAGATCTCTGTTGTGAATGTGTTAGAAATGAATTCTGAGCAGAAGCTCCCTCTGGTGGTTACAAACAGTACTGAACCATTCAATGAAGATTGTGAAGATTGGCAATCAGGAGTTACAGACTGGTCTTATATAAGGGAGGTTCCCTCCCATCAGGGTTGCCGGTGATCAATTGTTCTTGTCTCAACTTTGGTTCCTGGTTCACTTGGAAGCTTGCTGAGTCTTGCCTGCATCTTCTGCTAACAGATAAGATATTTTCTGCTTTTATTTTTGTGCTTGCTTTTTGCATTTTTTCCTGCACTTCTGTGGAGGTCAGCCAGGTCCCCTCCGGGGCTTGTGCTCCTCTCAGTTTATCTGAGCCACGGTTATTTGTTCATTTGCCTTTTCCAGTTTTTTCAGTGGCTGCGCTTAGTTTTGTTACACCAGAGAACTAATTTAGGTGGTAGAGGTCGTGTGATCTCAGGTGTTTTTGCAATTAGTAGAGTTGGTATTTTTTTAGAGTTTTTTGGATTGCAGTAAGTGTCCTTCCTATCCTTTTCTTTCTAGGAAGATTGGGCCCAACGTTTGCTCATACTATTTTCTGTCTGTGTCTGTATTTCCCCTTGTCTAACCACCATTACATGTTTGGGGGCTTCCTATGTTCTTTGGGGATCTGCTCCGGGGCAGATAGCTTTCCTCTTTCTTTCTTTAGGTGTAGTTAGCCTCTCAGGCTGTGACGAGGCGTATAGGACCAACGTAGGTACGCTCCACGGCTGCCTTTAGTTGTGGTGGTTAGTCAGGGTACTGCAATCCAGTAGATTCCAACCTCTCTGGTGTATTGCCGTTTTTGCCTGCTCTCCTCAGCTACCAAATCATAACAGTATCACCGGCCAAACTGAAAATTATATGGTACTCACAGAAGGGAAAAATAGTGTAAAAAAAAAAAAAAAAGTTGTCAGAGTTGTCAGAGATTTTTTATTTTTTTTTTTCTGTTTGTTTCATTTTTTTTCCCTCTTTTTCTCTGGGTGCTGAGGATTTTTTTTTTTTTCAATGGAGTTCGCACAGTTGTCTGGCCGTGTGGATCAGCTTGCCACTGAAGTTCGGAGTATTGCTACCTATCTTGCAGGGTTGCCGGTTGTGGAACCTAGGATCCCCATGCCAGATTTGTTTTTAGGGGATCGAGCTAAATTTCTGAATTTCAAAAATAACTGTAAGTTGTTTTTTGCCTTAAAACCTAAGTCCTCACGGAACGCAGCACAGCAGGTTCAAATTGTCATCTCTCTCCTGCGCGGCGACCCTCAGGATTGGGCTTTTTCCCTGACACCTGGGGACCCTGTTTTGAGTGGTGTTGATGCATTTTTTCTGGCTCTGGGTTATTGTACGATGAACCTAATGTCACTGATCAAGCTGAAAAAACCTTGTTGGCATTAAATCAGGGGCTTGAGGATGCTGAGTTATACTGTCAGAAATTCCGAAAGTTGGCAGTCCTGACCAAATGGAATGATGATGCTTTGGCAGCCCTTTTTCGGAAGGGTCTGTCAGAGAATGTAAAAGATGTTATGGTTGGTTTCCCTGCTCCCTCTGGTCTCAATGATTCTATGTCATTAGCGATTCAAATTGACAGACGTTTGCGTGAGCGTAGAGGTATGCGTGGAATAGTGTTGCCTTGTGAACCGGCTTCTGGACACATGCAGTGTGATAGAGTGGCTTCTGGGGCACAGCGTCATGAGTTTCGAAAACGCAATGGGTTATGTTTCTACTGTGGTGATGCCTCTCATGCTATTTCAGTCTGCCCTAAGCGGGGAAGACGTTTTGCACGCTCAGTTGTCTTTGGTAGTGTTCAGACTAAATTTCTGTTGACTGTTACCCTGATTTGCTCCCTGTCCACATTTTCTGCTCAGGCTTTTGTTGATTCGGGAGCAGCTATTAACCTGATGGATTTTGATTTTGCTAAACGTTGTGGGTTTCTGTTATGTTTCGGTAGCTGAGGAGTGCAGGTAAAAAAGGCAATACACCAGAGCAGTTGGAATCTATGAGATTGCAGTACCCTGACTAACGACCACAACTAGAGGCAGCCGTGGAGCGTTCCTACGTTGGTCTAGACGCCTCGTCACAGCCTGAGAAACTAACTACACCTAAAGATAGATATAGGAAAGCTATCTGCCCCGGAGCAGAACCCCAAAGATAATAGAAAGCCCCCAAACATGTAATGGCGGTTAGACAAGATGAAATACTGACACAGAAAGAAAATAGTATGAGCAAACGTTGGGGCCCAAACTAACTAAATAGAAAAGGATAGAAAGGGCACTTACTGCAATCCCAGAAAACCCTGAAAAGCACCAACTCTACTAATTTCAAAATCACCTGAGATCACACGACCTCTACCACCTAAATTAGTTCTCTGGTGTAACAAAATCAAAACAGCAGCCACTGAAAAAACTGGAAAAAGCAAAGGCACAAACATCAGTGGCTGAACTAAACTGAGAGGGCAAAAGCCCCCGGAGGGGACCCTGAAGGCCCCCACAGAAGTGCAGGACAAAATGCAAAAATCAAGCACAAAAACAAAAAAATGTCTTATCTGTTAGCAGGAGATGCAGACACGACACAGCAGGCTACAAAGGAAACAGGAATCAAGGATTCAGACCAGAACAATTGACACCGGCAACCCTGATGGGAAGGTGACCTCCTTATATAAGACCAGTCAGTAACACCTGATTCCCAGTCCTCACAATCTTCACTGAACAGACCAGTACCGCTTGTAACCACCAGAGGAGTCTCTGCTCAGAACTCATCTCAAACCCATTCACAACAGTACCCCCCCCTTGAGGAGGGGTCACCGAACCCTCATTTGAGCAACCAGGTCGGTCAGGATGAGTTCTATGATACGCACGGATGAGTCTCCTAGCATGGATGTCCGAAGCAAACACCCAAGAATTGTCTTCCTGACCATAACCTCTCCACTTAACCAAATACTGGAGTTTCCGTCTAGAAAAACGAGAATCTAATATTTTCTCAACCACATACTCCAGATTACCCTCAACCAAAACAGGGTCAGGAGGCACAGCAGCAGGAACCACTGGCTCAACAAACCTCTTCAACAAGGACTTGTGGAACACGTTATGGATCTTAAATGTCCCTTGAAGAAGCAAACGAAAAGAAACAGGATTAAGAATCTCAATGATCTTATAAGGTCCAATGAACCTAGGCTTAAATTTAGGAGATGCTACTCTCATAGGAATATTCTTTGAGGACAACCAGACCAAGTCCCCCACTCCAAACCGAGGACATCAGTCCTATGCCGGTTAGCAAACCGCTGGGCCTTCTCCTGAGAGAGGGACAACCTCTCCACTACCTGGTCCCAAATCTGTTGCATACGCTCCACAACAGAGTCAACACCTGGACAGACAGAAGCCTCCGTCTGTCCTGAAGAAAATCGAGGGTGAAACCCAGAATTACAGAAAAACGAGACATCAAAGTGGCAGAGCTAGCCCTATTATTAAGAGCAAACTCAGCCAAAGGCAAAAAAGAGACCCAGTCATCCTGATCAGCAGACACAAAGCATCTTAGATAAGTCTCCAATGTCTGGTTTGTTCTCTCAGTTTGACCATTGGTCTGAGGATGAAATGCCGAGGAGAAAGACAATTGAACACCCAGTTTAGAACAAAAAGTCCTCCAAAATCTGGAAACAAACTGGACTCCTCTGTCAGACACAATGTTCTCAGGAATGCCGTGTAAACGAACCACGTGCTGAAGGAACAACGGCACCAATTCAGAGGAGGAAGGCAACTTAGGTAATGGCACAAGATGTATCATTTTGGAAAACCTATCACAAATTACCCAGATGGTGGTCATTCTCTGAGAAACAGGAAGGTCGGAAATGAAATCCATAGAGATATAGGTCCATGGTCTCTTGGGCACAGGCAATGGCATCAACAAACCACTAGAGCGAGAGCAAGGCTTGGAGCGAGAGCAAGTCCCGCAGGACTGCACAAATTCCCTGACATCACGAGACAAGGTAGGCCACCAAAAGGACCGACTAACCAAGTCTCTGGTACCAAAAATTCCGGGATGCCCAGCCAATGCGGAACAATGAATCTCAGACATCACACTCTTTTTCCACTGGTCCGGGACAAACAATTTTCCAACAGGGCAGCACTCGGGCCTATCCTCCTGACACCCCTCCAGAGCAAGTCTCAAATTGGGCGAGATGGCGGAAAGAACTGCACCCTCTTTCAAAATAACAGAAGGATCAGATAACTCAGGAGAGTCCGCAAGGAAACTCCTCGAGAGGGCATCCCCTTAACATTCTTAGTGCCAGGAAGAAAGGAAACCACAAAATTAAAACGTGTGAAAAACAAGGCCCACCTGGCCTGTCTAGGATTGAGTCGCTTGGCAGATTCCAGATAGACCAGATTCTTATGGTCCGTAAGGACCACCACCTGATGTTTGGCTCCCTCCAGCCAATGTCTCCACTCTTCAAAAGCCCACTTCATGGCCAATAACTCCCGATTACCCACGTCATAATTACGTTCAGTAGGAGAAAATTTTCGAGAGAAAAAGGCACAAGGGTTACTTTTAGAGGTCTCTGGATCTTTTTGGGACAAAACGGCACCTGCCCCATTTCAGAGGCATCAACCTCCACCTGAAATGGCAGAGAAACATCAGGCTGCCGTAGAACAGGAGCAGAAGTGAATCTCTGCTTAAGTTCCTGAAACGCAGAGACTGCCTCAGGAGGCCAATTCACCACATCAGAACCCTTTCTGGTCAAATCAGTTAATGGTTTAACAATAACCGAGAAATTACCAATAAATTTACGATAAAAATTGGCAAAACCCAAAAATCTCTGAAGAGCCTTTAATGAAGTAGGTTGGACCCAATCACAGATGGCCTGAACCTTGACCGGGTCCATTTCAATAACAGATGGGGTCAAAATGAATCCCAGAAATGAGATCCTCTGTACGCCAAAAAGACACTTTGATCCCTTCACATACAGAGCATTCTCTCTCAAAATCTGGAACACAGTTCGAACATGTTTCACATGAGAGTCCCAGTCATTAGAAAAAATCAAGATATCATCCAAATAAACAATCAGAATATTTGTCCACAAAATCCCTGAAAATGTCATTCATGAAGGACTGGAAGACGGAAGGAGCATTAGTGAGCCCAAAGGGCATCACTAGGTACTCAAAATGCCCTTCAGGGGTATTGAATGCCGTCTTCCATTCATCCCCGTGCTTAATGCGAATAAGGTTATACGCCCCCCTGAGGTCAAGCTTGGTAAACCAAGTAGCGTTTTTCACCCTGGAAAACAGGTCAGAAATCAAGGGTAACGGGTATTGATATTTCACAGTAATATTGTTCAAAAGACGATAATCAATACACGGCCTTAATGAACCATCCTTTTTGGCCACAAAGAAAAAACCGCACCTAAGGGTGAAGAGGATGGTCTGATATGACCCTTCTCCAATGACTCCTTGATATAAGACCGCATAGCGCATGTTCAGGTACAGACAAGTTAAAAAGGCGACCTTTAGGGAATTTACTACCCGGCACTAATTCAATAGAGCAGTCATAGCTCCTATGGGGAGGCAAGGATGCAGATTTACTTTCGCTAAACACATCAGAAAAATCAATCAAAAAGTCAGGAACATCCTGAGCCTGGGGGGAGGCAGAAAAAACAGGAGTGTTGGTATTAACACATTGGCAGCCCCAACTGGTTACAGACACAGATTTCCAATCCAAAACAGGATTATAAAACTGTAACCAAGGGAAACCCAGCACGATAATGTCATGCAGATTATACAGAACCAAAAATTTGCAGCACTCCTGGTGATCAGGTTCAACCCTCATTATCACCTGAGTAGAAAACTGAGGTTTATTCTCAGCCAAAGGGGTAGAATCGATCCCCAGTAGGGGAATAGACTTCTGTAGGGGTATCAAGGGAAACCCACAACGTTTAGCAAAATCATAATCCATCAGGTTAATAGCTGCTCCAGAATCAACGAAAGCCTGAGCAGAAAATGAGGACAGAGAGCATATCAGAGTGACAGTTAATAAAAACTTAGTCTGAACACTACCCAAGACAACTGAACGTGCAAAACTTCTTCCCCGCTTAGGGCAGACTGAAATAGCATGAGAGGCATCACCACAGTAGAAACATAACCCATTGCGCTTTCGAAACTCATGACGCTGTGCCCCAGACACCACTCTATCACACTGCATGGGTTCAGAAGCAGGTTCACAAGGCAACACCATTCCACGCATACTTCTCCGCTCACGCAAACGTCTGTCAATTTGAATCGCTAATGACATAGAATCATTGAGACCAGAGGGACAGGGAATCCCACCATAACATCCTTTACATTATCTGACAGACCCTTCCGGAAAAGGGCTGCCAAAGCGTCGTCATTCCACTTGGTCAGGACTGCCCACCTACGGAATCTCTGACAGTATAACTCAGCGTCATCAAGCCCCTGATTTAATGCCAACAAGGCTTTTTCAGCTTGATCAGTGACATTAGGCTCATCGTACAATAACCCCAAAGCCTGAAAAAATGCATCAACATCACTCAAAACAGGATCCCCAGGTGTCAGGGAAAAAGCCCAATCCTGAGGATCGCCGCGCAGGAGAGAGATGATAATTTGAACCTGCTGCGCTGCGTTCCCTGAGGACTTAGATTTTAAGGCAAAAAACAATTTACAATTATTTTTGAAATTCTGAAACGTGGCTCGATCCCCTAAAAACAAATCTGGCATGGGAATCCTAGGTTCCACAACAGGCAACCCAGCAAGATAGGCAGCAATACTCCGAACCTCAGTGGCAAGCTGATCCACACGGCCAGACAACTGTGCAAACTCCATTGAGAGAGAAAGATCCTCCCCAGCACCCAGAGATACAGAGGGAAAAAAAAAATGCAACAAATAGAAAAATATCTCTGACAACTCTGACAACCTTTTTTCTTTCACAATATTTTTTCCCTTCTGTGAGTACCATACAATTTTCAATTTTTAGGCCGGTGATACTGTTATGTTTCGGTAGCTGAGGAGTGCAGGTAAAAAAGGCAATACACCAGAGCAGTTGGAATCTATGAGATTGCAGTACCCTGACTAACCACCACAACTAGAGGCAGCCGTGGAGCGTTCCTACGTTGGTCCTAGACGCCTCGTCACAGCCTGAGAAACTAACTACACCTAAAGATAGATATAGGAAAGCTATCTGCCCCGGAGCAGAACCCCAAAGATAATAGAAAGCCCCAAACATGTAATGGCGGTTAGACAAGATGAAATACTGACACAGAAAGAAAATAGTATGAGCAAACGTTGGGGCCCAAACTAACTAAATAGAAAAGGATAGAAAGGGCACTTACTGCAATCCCAGAAAACCCTGAAAAGCACCAACTCTACTAATTTCAAAATCACCTGAGATCACACGACCTCTACCACCTAAATTAGTTCTCTGGTGTAACAAAATCAAAACAGCAGCCACTGAAAAAACTGGAAAAAGCAAAGGCACAAACATCAGTGACTGAACTAAACTGAGAGGGCAAAAGCCCCCGGAGGGACCCTGAAGGCCCCCACAGAAGTGCAGGACAAAATGCAAAAATCAAGCACAAAAACAAAAAGAAAAATGTCTTATCTGTTAGCAGGAGATGCAGACACGACACAGCAGGCTACAAAGGAAACAGGAATCAAGGATTCAGACCAGAACAATTGATCACCGGCAACCCTGATGGGAAGGTGACTCCCTTATATAAGACCAGTCAGTAACACCTGATTCCCAGTCCTCACAATCATAGAATCATAGAATCATAGAATGGTAGAGTTGGAAGGGACCTCCTGGGCCTTCTGGTCCAACCCCCTGCTCAAAGCAGGATTCTCTAAATCATCCCAGACAGATGTCTATCCAGCCTCTGTTTGAAGACTTCCATTGAAGGAGAACTCACCACCTCTTGTGGCAGCCTGTTCCACTCATTGATCACCCTAACTGTCAAAAAGTTTTTTCTAATATCTAATCTGTGTCTCCTCCCATTCAGTTTCATCCCATTGCTTCTAGTCTTTCCTTGTGCAAATGAGAATAAAGATGATCCTTCTACAATGTGACAGCCCTTGAGATATTTGTAGACAGCTAATTAAGTCTCCTCTCAGTCTTCTTTTTTGCAAGCTAAACATTCCCAAATCCTGCAACCGTTCCTCATAGGACATGGTTTGCAGACCGGTCACCATTCTGGTGGCTCTTCTCTGAACTTGCTCCAGTTTGTTGATGTCTTTTTTAAAATGTGGTGCCCAAAACTGGACACAGTATTCCAGATGAGGTCTACCAAAAAGGAGTAGAGGGCAATAATGACCTCACGTGATCTAGACTGTATGCTTCTGTTGATACATCCTAGAATTGCATTTGCCTTTTTTGCTGCTGCATCACACTGTTGACTCATGTTAAGTCTGTGATCAATTAGTATACCCAAGTATTTTTCACATGTGCTGTTACTTAGCCCTATTCCTCCCATTTTGTATATGCTTTTTTCATTTTTATTGCCCAGATGTAGTACTTTGCATTTTTCCCTGTTAAAATCCATTCTGTTAGTTGCTGCCCACTGCTCCAGTTTATGTATATCTTTTTGAATCCTCTCTCTCTCTTCTCTAGTATTAGCTACCCCTCCTAGCTTTGTGTCATCAGCAAATTTGATCAGTTTACCCTCAATTCCTTCATCTAAATCATTGATAAAGATGTTGAACAATACAGGGCCCAAAACAGAGCCTTGTGGTACCCCACTTGAGACATTCTTCCAACTGGATGTGCAGCCATTTACAACCACTCTTTGGGTCCGATCACTAAGCCAGTTATGAATCCACCTAACAGTTGCCTTGTCCATTCCATACTTAGTCATTTTTTCAATAAGGATTGTGTGAGATACTTTGTCAAATGCTTTGCTGAAGTCAAGATATACTATATCTACAGCATTTCCCTGATCCACCCAGTCAGTGATTCTGTCATAGAAGGAAATTAAGTTAGTCTGACATGACTTATTAGTTACAAACCCATGCTGACTCTGTTTAATCACTTCATTCTTATCCAGGTACTTGCATACATGTTCTTTAATAATTTGTTTCAAAGATCTTTCCTGGTATAGAAGTCAGACTCACCGGCCTGTAGTTCCCTGGGTCCACCTTCTTCCCCTTTTTGAAGATAGTAACAACATTTGCTCTTCTCCAGTCTTCTGGGACTTCTCCTGTTCTCCAAGAATTTTCAAAGATTATGGACAGTGGTTCAAGAATTTCTTCTGCTATCTCCTTCAGTACCCTGGGGTGTAATTCATCTGGACCTGGAGACTTGAATTCATTTATGTTAGCTAAGTGTTTCCTCACTGTCTTTCTGTTTATAGATATCCTGGATTCTTCTATTCCTTTAATAGGACAGTGAAGATCAGTTGATGTTACATTTCTGAGAGAAAACAGATGCAAAATAGGAATTTAAAAGTTCAGCCTTCTCAACATCCTGACTTACCATTTCATCATTTTCATCCTGTAAAAATTCTATAGCATCTTTGACTTTTCTTTTACTTTTGACGTATCCCCAAAATCCTTTTTTGTTGCTTTTGACGTCACTTGCAAGCCTTAATTCATTGTCAGCTTTAGATAATCTGATTTGTGCCCTGCAGGTTCTGCAGACGGCATTATATTCTTCTTTAGATATGCCTCCCTCTTTCCATTTGATAAACATTTCTTTCTTCCTTTTTAGCATGTGTTTAAGTTCTATGTTCATCCATCCTGGTTTCCTTAAATGTTCCCATTCTTCCCTCTTTTCGGAATTGTTAACGATTGTGCTTTGAGAATCTCATTTTTCAAGATTTTCCATCCTTCCTGGACATTTTTGTCCTTAAGGATATCCAGCCATTGGATCCCTCCAATTCTCTTTCTGAGTTCCTTAAAATCTGCCTTTCTGAAATCTAATCTTCACTGAACAGACCAGTACCGCTTGTAACCACCAGAGGGAGTCTCTGCTCAGAACTCATCTCAAACCCATTCACAACAGGTTTCCCTTGATACCACTACGGAAGTCTATTCCCCTACTGGGGATTGATTCTACCCCTGTGGCTGAGAATAAACCCAGGTGATAATGAGGGTTGAACCTGATCATCAGGAGAGTTGCAAATTTTTGGTGCTGTATAATCTGCATGACATTATTGTACTAGGTTTCCCTTGGTTACAGTCTCATAATCCTGTTTTGGATTGGAAATCTGTGCCTGTAACCAGTTGGGGCTGCCAATGTGTTAATGCCAACACTCCAGTTTTTTCTGCCTCTCCCCAGGCTCAGGATGTTCCTGACTTTTTGACTGATTTTTCGGATGTGTTTAGCGAAAGTAAATCTGCATCCTTGCCCCCCCATAGGAGCTATGACTGTGCTATTGAATTATTGCCTGGTAGTAAATTCCCTAAATTTCGCCTTTTTAACTTGTCTGTACCTGAACATGACGCTATGCGGTCTTATATCAAGGAGTCATTGGAGAAGGGTCATATCAGACCATCCTCTTCATCCTTGGGGACCGTTTTTTTCTTTGTGGCCAAAAAGGATGGTTCATTAAGGCCGTTTATTGATTATCGTCTCTTGAACAATATCACTGTGAAATATCAATATCTGTTACCCTTGATTTCTGACCTTTTTCCAGGGTGAAAAGTGCTACTTGGTTTACCAAGCTTGACCACAGGGGGCATATAACCTTATTCGCATTAAGCACGGGGATGAATGGAAGACGGCATTCAATATCCCGGAGGGGCATTTTGAGTACCTTGTGATGCCCTTTGGGCTCACTAATGCTACTTCCGTCTTCCAGTCCTTCATGAATGACATTTTCAGGGATTTTGTGGATAAATTTCTGATTGTTTATTTGGATGATATCTTGATTTTTTCCAATGACTGGGACTCTCATGTGAAACATGTTCGGACTGTGCTCCAGATTTTGAGAGAGAATGCTCTGAATGTGAAGGGATCAAAGTGTCTTTTTGGCGTACAGAGGATCTCATTTCTGGGATTCATTTTGTCCCCATCTGTTATTGAAATGGACCCGGTCAAGGTTCAGTCCATCTGTGATTGGGTCCAACTTACTTCATTAACCCCTTCATGACCCAGCCTATTTTGACCTTAAAGACCTTGCCATTTTTTGCAATTCTGACCAGTGTCCCTTTATGAGGTAATAACTCAGGAACGCTTCAACGGATCCTAGCGATTCTGAGATTGTTTTTTCGTGACATATTGGGCTTCATGTTAGTGGTAAATTTAAGTCGATAATTTTTGTGTTTATTTGTGAAAAAAATGGAAATTTGGCGAAAATTTTGAAAATTTGTAATTTTCAAATTTTTAATTTTTATTCTGTTAAACTAGAGAGTTATGTGACACAAAATAGTTAATAAATAACATTTCCCACATGTCTATTTACATCAGCACAATTTTGGGAACAACATTTTTTTTTGTTAGGAAGTTATAAGGGTTAAAATTGACCAGCGATTTCTCATTTTTACAGCAAAATTTACAAAACCATTTTTTTTAGGACCACCTCACATTTGAAGTCACTTTGAGGGTCTATATGGCAGAAAATACCCAAAAGTGACACCTTTATAAAAACTGCACCCCTCAAGCTACTCAAAACTACATTCAAGAAGATTATTAACCCTTCAGGTGCTTCACAGGAACTAAAGCAACGTGTAAGGAAAAAATGGACATTTTAATTTTTCAACAAAAATTTTCTTTTAGCATCAATTTTTTCATTTTTACATGGGCATCAGGATAAAATGGATCTAAAATTTGTTGGGCAATTTCTCCTGAGTACACAGATACCTCATATGTGGTCATAAACCACTGTATGGGCGCACGGCAGGGCTCAGAAGGAAGGAGCGCCATTTGACTTTTTGAATGGAAAAATGCTGGAATATTTAGCGGTTGCCATGTCCATTTGGAGAGTCCCTGTGTGCCTAAACATTGGAGCTCCCCCACAAGTGACCCCATTTTGGAAACTAGACCCCCTAAGGATTATCTAGATGCATAGTGATCATTTTGAACCCCCAGGTGCTTCACAAATTGATCTGTAAAAAAAGAAAGTACTTTTTTTTACAAAAATTTTCTTTTAGCCTCAGTTTTTTTCATTTTCACATGGGCAACAGTATAAATTGGATCCAAAATTTGTTGGGCAATTTCTCCTGAGTACACAGATACCTCATATGTGGTCATAAACCACTGTTTGGGCGCATGGCAGGGCTCAGAAGGGAAGCAGCGCCATTTGACTTTTTGAATGGAAAATATGCTGGAATATTTAGCGGTTGCCATGTCGCATTTGGAGAGTCCCTGTGTGCCTAAACATTGGAGCTCCCCCACAAGTGACCCCATTTTGGAAACTAGACCCCCTAAGGAACTTATCTAGATGCATAGTGAGCACTTTGAACCCCAGGTGCTTCACAAATTGATCCGTAAAAAAAAGAAAGTACTTTTTTTTCACAAAAATTTTCTTTTAGCCTCAGTTTTTTTCATTTTCACATGGGCAACAGTATAAATTGGATCCTAAAATTTGTTGGGCAATTTCTCCTGAGTACACAGATACCTCATATGTGGTCATAAACCACTGTTTGGGCGCACGGCAGGGCTCAGAAGGGAAGGAGCGCCATTTGACTTTTTGAATGGAAAATATGCTGGAATATTTAGCGGTTGCCATGTCGCATTTGGAGAGTCCCTGTGTGCCTAAACATTGGAGCTCCCCCACAAGTGACCCCATTTTGGAAACTAGACCCCTAAGGAACTTATCTAGATGCATAGTGAGCACTTTGAACCCCCAGGTGCTTCAAATTGATCCGTACAAAAAAAAATACTTTTTTTTCTCAAAAAATTTTCTTTTAGCCTCATTTTTTTCATTTTCACATGGCAACAGATAAATTGGATTCCTAAAATTTGTTGGGCAATTTCTCCTGAGTACACAGATACCTTTGTGGAATCAAAACCACTGTTTGGGCGCACGGCAGGGCTCAGAAGGGAAGGAGCGCCATTTGACTTTTTGAATAGAAAATATGCTGGAATATTTAGCGGTTGCCATGTCGCATTTGGAGAGTTCCTGTGTGCCTAAATATTGGAGCTCCCCCACAAGTGACCCCATTTTGGAAACTAGACACCCTAAGGAACTTATCTAGATGCATAGTGAGCACTTTGAACCCCCCAGGTGCTTTACAGAAGTTTATAACGCAGAGCCGTGAAAATAAAATATCATTTTTTTTTCTCAAAAAATGATTTTTTAGCCACTATTTTTTATTTTCACAATGGTTACAGGAGAAATTGACCCGAAAGTTGTTGTCCAGTTTGTCCTGAGTACGCTAGTACCCCATATGTGGGGGGAACCACTGTTTGGGCACACGTCAGGGCTCGGAAGGGATGTAGTGACGCTTTGAAATGCCAACTTGATGGAATGGTCTGCGGGCATCTTGTTACGTTTGCAGAGCCCCTGATGCGCCTAAACAGTAGAAACTCCCCACAAGTGACCCCATTTTGGAAACTAGACACCGCAAAGAACTTATCTAGATGTGTGGTGAGCACTTTGAACCCCCAAGGCTACACAGAAGTTTATAACGCCCGGGCATGAAAATAAAAAAATCATATTTTTTCCATAATCAGGATCTTTTAGTCCCCAATTTTTTTATTTTCGCAAGGGTAACATGAGAAATTAGACCCCAAAAGTTGTTTGTCCAATTTGTCCTGAGTATGCTGATATCCCATATGTGGGAGAAAACTACTGTATGGGCACACGTCGGGGCTCGGATGGAAGTAGTGACCTTTTGAAATGCCCACTTGATGGAATGGTCTTCGGGCGTCATGTTACCTTGCAGAGTCACTGATGTGCCTAAACAGTAGAAACCCCCCACAAGTGACCCCATTTTGGAAACTAGATCCCCAAGGAACTCCTCTAGATGTGTGGTGAGCACTTTGAATCTCCAAGTCCTTCACAGAAGTTTATAACGCAGAGCCGTGAAAATATAAAATCATTTTTTTTTCCACAAAAATAATTTTTAGTCCCCAATTTTTTTTCCCAATGTTAACAGGAGAAATTAGAACCCCCAAAGTTGTTGTGCAATTTTTCCCGAGTACGCTGATACCTCATATGTGGGGATAAACCACTGTTTGGGCATACGTCGGGGCTTGGAATAAAGGAGAGCACTGTTTGACTTTTTGAACGCAAAATTTGCAGGAATCAATGGTGGTGCCATGTCGCGTATGGAGACCCCCTGATGTGCCTAAATAGTGGAAACCCCTCAATTCTAACTCCAACCCTAACCCCAACACACCCCTAACGCCTACACACACCTAACCCTAATACAAACCCTAATCATAACCCTAACCCCAACACACCCCTAACCCTAATCCCAACTCTAACCATAAACCTAACTACAAGCCTAACCCTAATTCCAAACTAACCCTAATTCCAACCCTAACCCAAATTCCAACCCTAACCGTCATTCTAACCTTAGCCCTAATGCTAACCCTAACCCTAGTTCTAACCCTAAGGCTGGGTTCATATTGCGTTTTACCAGCCCGTTCAACACGTAGCGTTGACCGGCTGGTAACGGTATAGCATAACGCGATCGCGTTATGCTATACCCGCTAGCGCAGATGAATCAGCAGATAATCAGTCGCGGATCAGCAGCAAAATCAGTCGCGGATCAGCAGCGAAATCCCCGCGGATCAGCAGCGAAATCCGCAGCGGATCAGCAGCGAAATCCGCCGCGGATCAGCAGCGAAATCCGCCGCGGATCAGAAGCGAAATCCGCCATGGATCAGCAGCGAAATCGCCGCGGATCCGCAGCGAAATCCGCCGCGGATCAGCAGCGAAATCCGCCGCGGATCAGCAGCGAAATCCGCCGCGGATCCGCAGCGAAATCAGTGGCGGATCCGCAGCGAAATCCGCCGCCGATCAGCAGCGAAATCCGCTGCGGATCAGCAGCGAAATCCGCCGCCGATCAGCAGCGAAATCCGCCGCCGATCAGCAGCGAAATCCGCCGCGGATCAGCAGCGAAATCCGCAGTGGATCAGCAGCGAAATCCGCCGCGCGATCCCCAGCGAAATCCGCCGCGGATCAGCAGCGATGTCCGCCGCGGATCAGCAGCGAAGTCCGCCGCGGATCAGCAGGGAAATCTGCCGCGGAACATCAGCGAAATCCGCCGCGGATCAGCAGCGAAATCCGCCGCGGATCAGCAGCGAAATCCGCTGCCGATCAGCAGCGAAATCCGCCGCGGATCAGCAGCGAAATCCGCTGCCGATCAGCAGCGAAATCCGCCGCGGATCAGCAGCGAAATCCGCCGCGGATCAGCAGCGAAATCCGCCGCCGATCAGCAGCGAAATCCGCCGCCGATCAGCAGCGAAATCCGCAGCGGATCCGCAGCGAAATCCGCCGCGATCAGCAGCGAAATCCGCCGCGGATCAGCAGCGAAATCCGCCGCGGATAAGCAGCGAAATCCGCCGCGGATAAGCAGCGATATCCGCTGCGGATCCGCAGCAAAATCAGCTGCGGATCAGCAGCAAAATCCGCTAGGAAAAAAAAAAAAAAATTCTTTATTTTTTTTATTTGTCCCTACCTATGATAAAGGGGGGGTTCATTTACTTTTTTTTATTTTGATCACTGTGACAGTTTATCACAGTGATCAAAATAAATTTTTGAACACTGGGGGGCGCACTGCGCATGCGCCGGCCGGCAGGCGCACTGCGCATGCGCCCGCCATTTTCCAATATGGCGGCGCCCATGAAGAGGCCTGGGCGGACGCTGGGCCCGATCGTGGGACATCGGTGGATCGGGAGAGGTGAGTAGGGGGGTCGGAAGGCTGGGGGGGGATAGGAAGTGGGGGCAGTGGACCAAAAGAGGAGGGGAGCTGTAAGTGACGGCGGTGACCGATCGCTGCCATCTTTCGGTGGCGGCGGCCGATCACCGCCGTGACTCGGTGTGGGGGGGTCAGGGCTCGGTCTCCAGCCATGGCAGATGCTATTGCAGCATCGGCCATGGCTGGATTGTAATATTTCACCAATTAAATTGGTGAAATATTACACATTGCTCTGATTGGCTGTTTCACTTTTAACAGCCAATCAGAGCGATCGTGGCCACGGGGGGGTTAAGCCAACCCCCCTGTGGTGAAGCACAAAGGGTCCTGTAACTGCAGGTTGGGTGACCTTTGAGTGACCCCGGTCTCCCGGCCCGCAGGGACGAGATCCTTTCATGACGCCACATAGGCGTCATTGGTCGGATTGGCACAGGTTTTCATGACGCCTAAGTGGCGTCATGGGTCGGGAAGGGGTTAAAGGCTCTTCAGAGATTCTTGGGTTTTGCCAATTTTTTATCGTAAATTTATTGGTAATTTCTCTGTTATTGTTAAACCATTGACTGATTTGACCAAAAAGGGTTCTGATGTGGTGAATTGGCCTCCTGAGGCAGTCTCTGCGTTTCTGGAACTTAAGCAGAGATTCACTTCTGCTCCTGTTCTACGGCAGCCTGATGTTTCTCTGCCATTTCAGGTGGAGTTTGATGCCTCTGAAATTGGGGCAGGTGCCGTTTTGTCCCAAAGAGATCCAGAGACCTCTAAAAGTAACCCTTGTGCCTTTTTCTCTCGAAAATTTTCTCCAACTGAACGTAATTATGACGTGGGTAATCGGGAGTTATTGGCCATGAAGTGGGCTTTTGAAGAGTGGAGACATTGGCTGGAGGGAGCCAAACATCAGGACCATAAGAATCTGGTTTATCTGGAATCAGCCAAGCGACTTAATGCTAGACAGGCCAATGGGCTTTGTTTTTCACACGTTTTAATTTTGTGGTTTCCATTCTTTATGGCACTAAGAATGTTAAGGCGGATGCCCTCTCCAGGAGTTTCCTTGCGGACTCTTCTGAGTTATCTGATCCTGCTGTTATTTTGAAAGAGGGTGTAGTTCTATCCGCCATCTCGCCCAATTTGAGACTGGCTCTGGAAGGGTGTCAGGAGGATAAACCGAGCGCTGCCCTATTGGGAAATTGTTTTTCCCAGACCGGTGGAAAAAGAGTGTGATGTCTGAGATTCATTGTTCCGCGTTGGCCGGTCATCCCGGAATTTTTGGTACCAGAGACTTGGTTAGTCGGTCCTTTTGGTGGCCTACTTTGTCTCGTTACGTCAGGGAATTTGTGCAGTCCTGCGGGACTTGCTCTCGCTCCAAGCCTTGCTCTCGCTCTAGTGGTTTGTTGATGCCATTGCCTGTGCCCAAGAGACCATGGACCCATATCTCTATGGATTTCATTTCCGACCTCCCTGTTTCTCAAAGAATGACCGTTATCTGGGTGATTTGTGATAGGTTTTCCAAAATGATATATCTTGTGCCATTACCTAAGTTGCCTTCCTCCTCCGAATTGGTGCCTTTGTTCCTTCAGCACGTGGTTCGGTTACACGGCATTCCTGAGAACATTGTGTCTGACAGAGGAGTCCAGTTTGTTTCCAGATTTTGGAGGACTTTTTGTTCTAAACTTGGTGTTCAATTGTCTTTCTCCTCGGCTTTTCATCCTCAGACCAATGGACAAACTGAGAGAACAAACCAGACATTGGAGACTTATCTGAGATGCTTTGTGTCTGCTGATCAAGATGACTGGGTCTCTTTTTTGCCTTTGGCTGAGTTTCCTCTTAATAATAGGGCTAGCTCTGCCACTTTGATGTCTCCATTTTTCTGCAATTTTGGGTTTCACCCTCGATTTTCTTCGAGACAGACAGAGGCTTCTGTCTGTCCAGGTGTTGACTCTGTTGTGGAGCGTATGCAGCAGATTTGGGACCAGGTAGTGGAGAGGTTGTCCCTCTCTCAGGAGAGGGCCCAGCGGTTTGCCAACCGGCATAGGACTGATGGTCCTCGGTTTGAAGTGGGGGACTTGGTCTGGTTGTCCTCAAGAAATATCCCTATGAGAGTTGCATCTCCTAAGTTTAAGCCTAGGTTCATTGGACCTTATAAGATCATGGAGATTCGTAATCCTGTTTCCTTTCGTTTACTTCTTCCAGGGACATTTAAGATCCATAACTTGTTTCACAAGTCCTTATTGAAGAGGTTTGTCGAGCCAGTGGTTCCTATGGCTGCGCCTCCTGACCCTGTTTTGGTTGAGGGCAATCTGGAGTATGTGGTTGAGAAAATATTGGATTCTCATTTTTCTAGACAGAAACTCCAGTATTTGGTTAAGTGGAGAGGTTATGGTCAGGAGGACAATTCTTGGGTGTTTGCTTCGGACATCCATGCTAGGAGACTGATCCGTGCGTATCACAGAGCTCATCCTGACCAACCTGGTTGCTCAAATGAGGGTTCGGTGACCCCTCCTCAAAGGGGGGGTACTGTTGTGAATGTGTTAGAAATGAATTCTGAACAGAAGCTCCCTCTGGTGGTTACAAACAGTACTGAACCATTCAATGAAGATTGTGAAGATTGGCAATCAGGAGTTACAGACTGGTCTTATATAAGGGAGGTTCCCTCCCATCAGGGTTGCCGGTGATCAATTGTTCTTGTCTCAACTGTGGTTCCTGGTTCACTTGGAAGCTTGCTGAGTCTTGCCTGCATCTTCTGCTAACAGATAAGATATTTTCTGCTTTTATTTTTGTGCTTGCTTTTTGCATTTTTTCCTGCACTTCTCTGGAGGTCAGCCAGGTCCCCTCCGGGGGCTTGTGCTCCTCTCAGTTTATCTGAGCCACTGTTATTTGTTCATTTGCCTTTTCCAGCTTTTTCAGTGGCTGCGGCTTAGTTTTGTTACACCAGAGAACTAATTTAGGTGGTAGAGGTCGTGTGATCTCAGGTGTTTTTGCATTTAGTAGAGTTGGTATTTTTTTTAGGGTTTTTTGGATTGCAGTAAGTGGTCCTTCCTATCCTTTTCTTTCTAGGAAGATTGGGCCCCAACGTTTGCTCATACTATTTTCTGTCTGTGTCTGTATTTCCTCTTGTCTAACCGCCATTACATTTTTGGGGGCTTCCTATGTTCTTTGGGGATCTGCTCCGGGGCAGATAGCTTTCCTCTTTCTATCTTTAGGTGTAGTTAGCCTCTCAGGCTGTGACGAGGCGTCTAGGACCAACGTAGGTACGCTCCACGGCTGCCTTTAGTTGTGGTGGTTAGTCAGGGTACTGCAATCCAGTAGATTCCAACCTCTCTGGTGTATTGCCGTTTTTGCCTGCTCTCCTCAGCTACCAAATCATAACAGATCTCATAGCCGAGATTTGACTTTCAGTATTCGGCGGCCATCTTTTCAGAGGCCCCTGGCGGTCATCTTTTAGGATGACATCGCGTCGCAGCAGCGGAGCTGCGGGGGACTTTCCGGCTAGGACGAAATGCCAGCGGAGCCCCCCACGCAGCACAGAGCCCCGATGCTGCCCCGACACCACCGCAAGACAGGGAAGCTGCATTGGGACCGCCACCGGATTTGTGAGTATATTGCCACCCCACAGAGTACAGCCACCCCACAGAACACAGCCACCCCACATTGCACAACCACCCCACAGAGCACAACCACCCCACAGAACAAACCACCCCACAGAACACAGTCACTCCACAGAACACAGCCACCCCACAGAGCACCACCACCGCACCAGCCTGAACCACCGAACGACCCCAGTGACCACTCCTCTACCTGTGCTGATCCCTTCACTGGTAAGCTGAATTCGGACTGTAAGACTGACCCCCATTTGACACATTATTTTTTTTCCCTATTTTCCTTCTGAAAATTTGGGGTGCGTCTTATGGTCAGGTGCGTCTTATAGTCCAAAAAATACGGTAGTTTTTTTTTTTTTCTTACTTTTAGTAATTTGCTTAAGTGAGTAATTGTCTATGAAGTAACTAATTGTCATTTCTCATTGGCCACTGCCCCTTTAAATATCCTCCCCACTGTGCACTTTATCATTGCCACCTGAGGAAGACAGAATTACCTGTTGAAACGCGTTGTGGTTTTAATAAAAGATGATTGTTTATTAATTTAGCCCCTGTTTTTGCACTTCTGCTGACCGGGTTTCATCCAACTCTGCATCATAAGTATCCGGGCAAATAACCAGAGTGGGGTGGACAACCTAGTAAATGTGTCTTTCTTATGCTGGATTGAAGTGTCTCCAGGGGAAGCAATTGAAGTACCGTTTTCACCGGGCTCCTCGTCCCGTCAATACTTATTGGTCCATTCTGGTGTGGCAGCGGAGAAGAAGCAGCCTTGTGAAGAATGTATTGCTCATATCGTGTAAGAGATGCTTATGGTGTCTTGGATGTTGCAGTGCCAGGAGGAAAATAAAGCAGAACTGATTGAAGTGATTTGGGACTCTGTCTCTAATTGCTCTGTACGCTCCCTCCCGGGAGGAGAACACCTTCATGCGATAGACATTACAGAGGTAGAACATCACATATCTTCCAGTACACCGGCCTCGCGGCCGTCCCTTTACAATACTGCAGATACTAGATGGTAAATGGACCATGCAGCTTTCTGCTGTATTACTGTATATGTAGAAAACATTTTTAGGACACTGCACAGAACAAGCAATTCTTTCTCTTACATCCCCCCTTTTCTTCTTGCATTGTAAGTTTTTGCAAGGTCCTTACACTTGAGTTTATATTGTTAGCTAGCTTGTACAGACTGCCTCTGAACTGTAAAGCTCTGTGAAAAGATCATGTTGTAAGTGTAAAAGTAAATTTACACTGTAGAGTCAGCCACTGCTACTTGTTTTAGGTTCTATGTTTGAGGACTGGCCCAGTCCATAAATTCAGGTTATTTCCAATTCTCTCCACATGTGTAATGTCAATCTCACCATTCTCCTGTAACTAAAAAATGTATAAAACAATTGGGGTTAGCCAATATAAGGCATAATGTACACATTACTGATCCATTTAGTCCCAGGATATGAGCAACAAGCACAGTGCCCCGGTTGCTGATATTATACTGCCTAAGATTAATATATTTTGTGGGAACTTTACTACTGTACTTCATTACAATCAAAAAATAACTTTTAATTTTTCTTGACACATTTAATATTTCCTTCTTTTTGTTTTGTGGATTCATTCAGAATTAATTTTTGCAATATTTTAAATAAGTAATCATTTCCAGTTTATTACCTAAGCTGTCAGTAATTTGGCAATACAGTGTGTTGCATCCAGTGTCACACCAGAAATGAAGCAATTTCAACATTTTATGTGTTTCATACTGTTTTTTGAGCACATATTGGGTGCACTTGTTGACCCAATGTCACTCAATGTACTTTAGGTACCAAAAATTGTATTTTCCAATTTTAACATTGCTACGTATCCATTTTTTGTTTAAGTTTTGATATTTTTCTGACTTAGCATTCTGTTCTGTTACATTGCGCAACTCTGCTAAACCTATCTAACACTGAGTCACTTGACAGACCCAACTCTGCCATATGGTTGCGTTTTGCTACACCACTGATATCTGTCTCACCAACCAGGATGTACACTTTATGTGACACACAAGCCTTGTATTCAGGATTTTTCTTAAGTAGCAACAATATGACTGAGGGCAATTAAACTGCCCTCCTTTTTTGTAAGTTCTGAAGAATAAAAAATACTGTTAATAGAATGTTTTTACTTAAGTATATGACAGATCAAGCAATTCACAGTCACATAGACTATGCAGGTACAGCATCTCCTTATACTTTAAAACTTAGATTATTATTTCCTGACTCACAGTACCACTATCATTTTCAATAAGGTTCAGTGCTTCAGCAATACACCACAATAAGATTAAAGCCTTTTTATACATCTATAATTAATGAGTTGTGCTCTCTGACCTTCTATCCTTAGGCTGTAAAATTCTCTTATAATGACTGATATAGTCTCCATGATTGGCTGTGCTAAACCATGAGGTGCAATAGCTGCAATGCATTATGGGGAAGCTGGTGAGACTGTGCATGAGCCCCTTTCTGACTGCGCCAATCTTCTGCATGTGTGTAACAGCAGCAGGTGCTTTTTTCACAATGCTCTAAAATAGAATCATAAATTGATGGACTTCTGTTAGGCTTATCAGGTTAGGTGGACCTGCTAAGCATTGGGTTCAGGTGGGCTGATGTTGATGCAGCAAGCAGAAAGGGCACGAGGGCAGTGAGGACTGTAAAAGCTCACCTGGAAATCTAAAATCAACAGGACAAATGAAGAGGAACCCAGAAGGAATGAATGCAAGCACGAACCTAAGAAACAAACAGCGCAGATGGTCGAGTACACTAAACATAGTAGTCTTAATCTCAAGACACAGTGTGTGTGTAGGTCCGACTCCTAAATCAGTGTTTCTCAACTTCAGTCCTCAGGACCCACCAACAGGTCATGTTTTCAGGATTTCCATAGTATTGCACAGGTGATAATTTTATCACCTGTTCAAGCATTAATTCCATCACCTTTGCAATACTAAGGAAATCCTGAAAACATGACCTGTTGGTGGGTCCTGAGGACTGGAGTTGAGAAACACTGTCCTAAATAGTTCTAGGGAGATGATGGCATTGATTCACGCTGGTCAACTAGCAAAACCCAACGAGCCCAGCGGATTCAGGGGAAGCGTGGACCTGGATACCTGGGACAGCTGTTTAATAAATTAATGGGGACCAGTGAATTTGAGAAAATCCAATCAAAGTCAATAGACAGCAGATACCCTGACATATCTCTTAATAGTTCATATGTCAGGAGAGTATACGTTTAGCTATTTTTGTAGAAAGTATTTATACATTTAACATTACTTCTATTGTAAAATTCTAGCATAATCTACATCATTTAGCTCACATAATAATAACAATAATATTAATAATATCATTGCTATCACAGGATCTCGGCCCGATGTAACAGGCCAGAATATACCCTGTCTAGACTTTGGAAGGGTATAATGTGGCCTAGGCCAGACTATAGCCCGGGGTATACTCTGGCCTAGGCCACTTTAATCCAGACATAGTCTGGGACGGGTATGTTCTGTCCAGTTACACCGGCAACAATGAGTTCAGTGACTTGCTGAGCTCACTAGTGAATCACTTTTATTGGAACACTTTTTCCATCGAGAAACATCTGTTGTTGCTTCCTGTAAATTGTAAATGTGTGCACATAAATAATTTTATTTGATTATTTTGCTTGTGCGAACAAGTGTAGGTGAGTAGTAAATGCACACAGCTAATTGAGGAGCTGACCATAATTATATCTGCCCATAACTACGTTAAAACGGGCCTTATTGTCTTTAGTATTAAAGTCACAAAGTAATCTATAAATGACAAATAAATGTGGTCTGCTGGTAATAATTTTACACATGGCTGAGCCCTTGTTAGACTAAATAGAAGTAAGGTAGAATTAAAATCAGTATGTCAGTGACAGATCTTGGCAGTCAAGTGTATTGCCCCCAAGTGATAAAGGCGGCTGTAAAGGAGTAATGTTGTCCCTGTTTTTTTGCAAAGAAACCAGCTGTGCAAACCATAAAAGATCATTGTAAGAGAAAGACTGGGAGACAACATCTGTTGTTGCTTCCTGGCCATTGAAATTGTTTCTAAATAAAACTAAATGCAGAATTTTATTAGATTATCTTGTATGTAACTTTTTATAGCATAAAATATTAGTGAATAAGTAAACTTTTTTTTTCTGTTCCTGTTTCAATCCCAGTGTGACTTTACTTAAGCCATAAGGTTTTACCAGGAAGCACAATTTGTTAATCACAATATATGAGTATGTGTTTTGCTGCTTACATCACTTCCTTGGACTTTTGCTTGGGTGATTCACTGCCTTGTACAATAATCACTCCAGCAGATGTGCTGACTGTAAAGTTGCAACTGAATTTCTGGCTGTAACAAAACAGTGAGTACCTGATTAAAAATCTGTATATCAGTTTAACACCTCTTTAGTAAGCTATGCTAATGGCACATAGGACCTTCACACATATTCACACATTCATGGTCCTGTTATGGTTCAGTAATGTCTAGCATTTCTTACTTTTTGATGAAAACCTAGATTATATCATCTTTGTAGTAATGGATTATGGGTCACTTATTTAAGGACTTTAAATGGTTTCTGGATGTCTTTTTTGAAAGAGATAGCATTAAAATTCATATGTCTTTGGTTGCTGAGATGGGTCAGAAAACCGATGATTTTTCTTTTATATATTTTGGGGAGAGTCTAGAATGAATATTTTCTTCAATATCAGGAATATTGACTTCCGTCCAATATGATTTTTAAACATTGCCAATTTGCCATCAGTGTGATGAAATATCTGAACACGGTATAAAGAGATTTTGTAGCATATTTTGTAGTGAGCTCCGTCAGCTGCATTGTAAAACTGCAGAGATCTTTTCTATTACCAGTGCAGAGGTTTCTCATGCTCAAATTTTATGTGTTGTACTGTACTAATCTTCAGTGTCTGAATGTGGTTGTTTGACACATCCTCGAACATATATATTTTTTTACAATGTGTTTCTCAGTGTGTGATCCTTTTAAAAGGAATCTGTCACTAGGATTTGCTACCTCATTTTAGTGCAGCATAAAGTAGAGAAAGACACCCTTGTTCCAGTGATGTGCCACTTGCTTTACTGGATGCAGCAGTTGTGACACAATCAGCATTATCTCTGCTGTAGACGTAACAATGCTAAGGAAGCTGACAGCACCCATCCCACTGATTAGTGGTTTTCTATGTACAAGGTATATTAACAAATATCTGCTAACCAGTGCTGGGAGTGTGGTTGGACTAGGTGGTACGAGGGCAGTAAGTCTGGCATTAATAATCTCCTGCTGATAAAACACTGATAGTATTAATACTACAGCATACAGCCTGATAAGTGACACATCACTGAAATCAGTGTATCAGACCCTACTTCATGGTGTTCTCAGATTGCATAGCAAAATCCTGAAAGTGTAAACATTGGATGTAGACGTCCCATTATAACAAAGCAAGCAAACAAGTAACTTTATTCCACAACATCAGTGTCCAAATCTAATGTGTTCACTGTAGTGACCCGAATGTAGATTTTTATTGCAATTTATTAGGGTATGTGTTTTCCCTTTTCTTTTCTGCTGATATAATCAATTAAAGGTAATTTGTAAGAATGTTTTAGGTATCTATTTTAAGTGCAACATGAGTTAGGGGCTGAGACACTGATTTCAGCTGTGTCACTTATTAGGCTGTGTGCCGCTGTTTCAATACAATTAGTTTTATCAGCAGATTATAACTGCCGTATTGGTACTAGTGTCATCCTGGTTCTACTACGATCTCAAGACTGATTAGCAGCTTTAACATGCCAGGTCCCTACACTTAGCTGCCCTATGTGGGGAGAAAAATTAACTTTATTTTCCACGACATTATTCAGTGTCAGTCACTGTGCCGCGCCGACAGCGGCTTTAATCGCGCTCCTGGCCTGACTGACAGCCGGCCCTAATGCAGAGCCAGAGTCAGAGTAGCGGTACGATTACAGCCATTCACAGAGCAATGGCTGACCAGTGCCGCGCTGCCCAGAAATCAAATGCTGCTGGGGGAATACAGTTCTTTTTTTCCCTGCAGTGTTCAGCTAAGTGTGGGTGCCAGGCGGGTTAGTAACACTGTTAACCTGCAGATTAACCTCATATCTGAAGGTTAATAGCATTTGTGCTGGTGACAGGTTACCTTTAATGTGTCTTGACATACAAATCATTAGTTTTCTGTTTAAAATCCTGTTGACAGGTTCTCTTTAATTGAGACAGGTTCACTACTTGGGGTTCCACTCTGAGAAAACATCAGCTTTCACTGTGGTTGTATGTATTGTCTTGTATAGAAAAATATTTGGAATTGAGAGTCCTCAGTGGTTGATACCTTTTAATGGCTAACTGAAAAGATGGTAACAAATTGCAAGCTTTCGAGACTACTCAGGACTCTTCATCAGGCTAAACTAATACAAAATCTGAAGAATCACATATTCATACACAGCACAGCACAGAACTGTCATTATGGGAGAGTGAAAAACAGTTGTGTACATAAATATTGGTACAGTTCATAGATAAGGAGTGAAAGTTTGATTGTCCTCTGATTTGGGTCTGGTTCTGGGTTCTGATGCCCCTATAAGATCTGAGGAGCAAATTCCTTAATTGATGTAAAAAGACATAAATCCATGCGACACATTCATTACTGCACTGAGTGTGTCAAAGGTCGACTCGTCATGAGCTTATATTCCCAAACCTTTCTGTCTCTCTGAGATTTGAAATTACCTTTCAATACAATTAATATCAGGTCCATGGAGCTGTGATCAGGCATACAAAAATGTTTGGCCACAGCTAGATCCATTCTTTTTTCTTTTATTGTGTGGCGATGAGAATTTATCCTTGTTCTAAGCTGTTGCCCTGTCTCCCCTACATACAGATCCCCAGTTGGACATTTAGTATAAATAATTAAGCACTAAACATTAGATGTGATGCAGCTGAAAGTACCTGGGATCTTGTAGTCCTGATGTGAATTGGGGATCTTTATCTTGTCTGTGGTCATTATAAATGGGTAGGTTTTACATGTTTTCTTGCTGCAAGGAAAGGTTCCTGCAGCTGTTGGGGAGGACAGGGAGCTTCTGACAATGATGCTTCTTAGATTTGGGGGCGGCCTAAAAGACAGTAGTGGGGGTCTGGAAATATGGATTGTAGTTGAGCATCTTTTTGTAGTAAAGGTTGTAATTTCCGTGCAGCTCCTCTTAGCACCTCCAGATTTGGATTGTAGGTGACTACTAGAGGCACCCGGTTATTTTCTTCTTTAGCTTTGTAATGTAGCAGGTGATTCCTTGATATTCTGGTGGCTCTTGTAATCTGGTTTTCAATTGTTCTTGGATGATAGCCCGATTCAAAAGGGTCTTTCTGAGGCGGCCAAGGTGTTCATCTATACCCATGGGGTTTGAACATATACAATTGTATCTGATGGCTTGGCTGTAGACAATAGAGTTTTTTATGTATCTTGGATGGTAACTGTCCCATTTAAGGTATGTTGGACGGTCGATTGTTTTCTGATACAGGGATGTCGCTATTTCATTGTACTGTATCTTAATGATGGTGTACGAAAAGTTAATTTCAGTGCTGGAGTAGTTGAGTGTTAGGTTGATGGTGGGATGAAATTGATTAACCCTTTCTGACATCTGACGTACTATCCCGTCCATGTTCCCTGGGCCTATCTGCCCATGGATGGTACAGTACGTCATGTGCGATCGGCCATGCTCCCAGTTGGAGCGCGACCAATTGCGGCCGGGTGTCAGCTGATTCTCACAGCTGACACCTTGCACTAAGTGCCAGGATCGGTCAAGGACCGCTCCCGGCACTTTTACCTCCAGAACAATGCTATCAAACATAATTGCAGCATTCTGGAGCTGGCCCAAGGGCTGACAGCTACTCTGCCTTTGGATCGGAGACCCCGCGGAATGCTTCGGGGTCCCGATCGCTGCCGTGGAGACCCGATGTCGTCATGGCGACATCCGGGTCTCCAGAGCTGAGAAGCTTCCTGTCATGCGCAGTGCATGTCAGGAAGCCTCTCAAGTCAGTGTGCACAGAAGCTGCAGCGCTGACAGCTTCAGTAACATGCAGATGCTGCTTCATCTGCATGCTGTAGAAGCGATCAGCCTGCACAAAATGATTGTCCCATAGTGGAACAAAGTGTAAAATTAAGAATTAAATTTTTTTTTAATTAAATAATTGTAAAAATATCTAAAAAAATAATCAAAAATAATCAAAAAATCCATTCTTTTATGATTAATAAATATTTGAATAAAAAAATCTAAACCATAAAAGTGCACATTTTTGCTATTGCCGCGTCCGTAATGACCCAACCTATAAAACTATCCCATTAGGTAACCCCTTTAGTGAACACCATAAAAAAGTAAAAAAACAATGCTTTATCATCATACCGCCAAACAAAAAAACACGCGATCAAAGAAACGAGTATGCATAATCTTGGTACCACTGAAAACATCATCTTGTCCCGCAAAGCACGAGCCACCACATAGCATCATCAGCAAAAAAATAAAAAAGTTATAGCTGTCAGAATAAAGGGATGCAAAAACAATTATTTTTTCTATAAAATAGTTTTTATTTTATAAAAGCGCAAAAACCTAAAAAAGATATAAATGAGGTATCGCTGTAATCGTACTGACCCAAAGAATAAAACATCCTTATTAATTTTACCACACGAGGAACGGTGTAAAAGTCCCCTCAAAAGAAATTCAAGAATTGCTGTTTTTTGCTCATTCTGTCTCCCAAAAATCAGAGTAGAAAGTGATCAATAATGTCATATTCCCAAAAATGGTATCAATAAAAACATCAACTCGTCCCTCAAAAAACAAAACCTCAAATGACTCTTTGGGCCAAAATTTGAAAAAATTATAGCTCTCAAAATGTGGTGATGCAAAAATTATTGTTTGCAAAAAAAAAGCATTGTTTAGTGTGTGACAGTTGCCAAACAAAAATACCCCTATATAAACCCGCTATAAATAGTTAATCAAACCCACCTTTTTCACCCCCTTAGTTTGGGAAAAATAATAAAATAAAAAATTTGTATTTATTTCCAATTTCCCATTAGGATTAGCTTTAGGTTTATGGTTAGGATTGGGGCTAAAGTTAGGGTTAGGGTTAGGCTAAAATTAGGGTTAAGGTTAGGGCTAACGCTAGGGTTAGGGTTAAGGCTAAAGTTAGGGTTTGGGTTGGGACTAA
>JARQOD010006302.1:0-43560 GCA_033576555.1 Oophaga sylvatica
GGGACAACCCATCAGCATTCCCATGATCACTGCCTTTCTTGTTTTGTACGGCAAAATCATACTGCGCAGGGCAAGCTCCAGCGTAGCAACCTACCATTGGTTCCGGACACTGTGTGCAGCCAGCCAAGGGTTGTGGTCGGTGACCACCTTGAAGGTGCGCCCCGTACAGTAGGGCTGCAAACGTTGCCGTGCCCAGACCATGGCCAGGCACTCCTTCTCGATGGTGGAGTAGGCCACTTCCCTTGGCAGAAGTTTCCGGCTCAGGTACAACACGGGGTGCTCCTGGTTCCCCGAATCAACCTGGCTGAGTACAGCACAGAGCCAATTCGCTGGCATCAGTCTGTACCAGGAATGGCCGACTGCTGTCGACGCTTTCAACACTGAGAGCTGCACAGGCTGTTTTCAAAGCTCGGAATGCCGCCTCACAGCCATCTGTCCACTGACTGTTTGGGGTAGACCGCCCTTGGTGAGGTCCGTCAAGGGTTTTGCAATGGCGCTATAGTTTCGATACGAAACGCCTATAGTACCCTGCAGTGCCCAGGAAGGACTTCACCTGCTTTTTTGGTCCTGGGGGTGGCCAGGACCGATCAGTCCACTTTCTCGTCTTTGGACTCAGGAACCCCCCCACCTCCCCCGTGGCCCCCAGGTAGTGGACCTCCCTCATGCCCTATCTGCATTTTTCCCCGGTTGATGGTCAGACCTGCCTGGTGAATACGCTTAAGCACCTCCTGGAGATGCGAAGGTGTTTCCTCCCAGTGGAACTGAAGACGGCAATGTCGTCCAGGTACGCCACAGCGACTCCTCCAGTCCCTGAAGCAGGTTTGACCATCCGCGAAAAGTGGCAGGGGCATTCTTCATGGCCGAAAGGCATGACCGTGGACTCCGTACAGTCCAAAAGGGGTGATAAGGCGGATTTCTCCTGCGCCACAGGGCTCAGGGAATCTGCCAGTATCCCCGGCTTAAATCCATGATGGATATGTACTTGCATTCGCCAACCGCTCCAGCAATCCTCGATGCGTGGCATTGGGTGCGCATCAGAGGTAGTGATGGCGTTGAGCCCCCTGAAGTCCACGCAGAACCGGTGGTCCGATCCTTTTTTGGCACGAGAACTACAGGTGAGGCCCACGCGCTTTTGGACTGCCGATCACCCCCCGCTGCAACATCTCATGGATCTCCTGCGCATAATCTGCTGCACTTCCTCAGAGATCCGATAAGGTGTCCGCCGTAACGGGGCGGATTTCCCTGTGTCCACCTCGTGGACTGCCAACTCGGTCCCTTCCGGGTCGGTTCGTGAACTCGGCCCGAAGGGTTCCAGAGTGGTCACAACTGCAACCGCTGGGAGACGGTTAGCGAGGCATTTACCTCCATGTCCTCAATGGACCCATTGGCATTAGCTTGGCCAGCATGTCTAGGAGGAATCCTCCTCCCCGTCCTCGGCAGGTTGCAGACCGTAGGACGCAGGCTTCACGTTCGTGATGGGCCTTCATCATGTTGACGTGAAAGGCCTTGCGCCTACCCCATTGTGGCAAGCGGACCACGTAGGTGACTGGGTTTGAGCTGTTGGTGCACGACGTACGGCCTTCCCCAGGCTGCCTGAAGCTTATCCTTTGGTACGGGGACCAGCACCCACACCTTTTGACCCACCTGGTAGGTCCGCTCCCGGGCGTTCTGGTCGTACCAGTGCTTCTGGTCAGCCTGAGCCTGCGTCATGTTGTCATGCACCAACTGCGTCAAGGTCTGCATCTTGTCGCGAAGCGCATGACATAATCCACGATGGACACTTCCGTGGGATTTGGCTCATCTTCCCAGGATTCTCTTATCAACCCAAGGGGTCCCCGGACTCGCCTACCATACAGGAGCTCGAAGGGGGGAACCCCGTAGAGGCCTGCGGGACTTCTCTGTAGGCAAACAGTAGTGTGGGAGGTACCGCTCCCAATCGCGTCCCTGGGTCTCAACCAGCATGCGGAGCATCTGTTTGAGGGTACCGTTAAAGCGTTCACACAAACCATGGTCCTGTGGTGATACGCATCGATACCATACGCTCACCTGCATTTTGCTGCAGAGAGCCTTCATTAGGCGAGAACATAAATTGGGTCCCTCGATCGTAAGCACTCCCTGGGAAATCCTCTACCCGTGAAAAGATGGTCACCAGTGCATCCCGCCACCTAATCTGCCTTAGTTAGGACAGAGCTACTGCCTCCGGGTACCGGTAGCGTAGTCTACCACAGTAAGGATTATTGCTTTCCAGAGCGCTGGGGACGGCCAGCGGCCCACAATGTCCACCGCGATCCTCTGGAAAGGCTCCTCTATACACTGGCAACGGATCAGGGGAGCCTTAAGAGCAGGCCCCGCCTTCCCCACTCTTTGACAGTGATACAGGAGCGGCAGTAGTTAGTCACATCTGTCCCCATCTTGGGCCAATAGAAGTGTTGAGACAGCCGTGCCTTAGTTTTGCTGATCCCCAAGTGTCCAGCGAGTGGAATCTCATGGGCAATCCTCAACAACTCACCTCGGAACTGTGCGGGACGACCAGCTGTTTTTTCCCTCAACCACTCCTTTTGGGAATCTCCGGGTACTGTCTCCCGGTAACAACCTTCCTCGTTCCCAGAACACCCTCTCCTTATCATCACGGAGGTGGGCGTCTCGGCGAGGTGTCTCAAGTTCTCCAGGCTCGCATCTGAGTGCAGAGCGGCCTGGAACTCCTGGCTGTAGCAGCCAGAAGTGACGTCAGGGTTCCTTCCTCACTGGGACCCTCTGGGACCGGCTCTGGGTCCACCTCTGGTTCAGTCTCTCCTGTAGCGGAGGAGGGTCCAGATGCAGGGCGCTACCTGCGATCCGGGCACTCTGACTGCGGGTGACAGCAGCTACATATGCAGTCTCCCCGGGGATTTCTATAGACCCATCAGCCTGCGCTGCTATGGCTCTACCTCCCCATCCACCCCCAACACTTCAGGAGCAGTGCTACTTATGGGCCAGTTACCTTCCTCGTGGCACTGGTCAGTGTCATGGCGTCACCTTCCTCACGGCCCCCATGCACCTCCCCATTTCCTTGAGCACTGTCGCTTGCTCCTGCTAGGGGTTCCTCAGCCGTCTCACTCCGCAGAGCGACGGGGCTGAACGCTCCTGTACCTGTGGACACATCTACCACTTCAGAGAAAGGGTTAACAGATTCAGATGGCACAGATACATCACTATCAACATCATTCCTAGGGAAAGAAAGGTTATCGTTGCATAATCACTTCGCAAAGCATTGGCAGGTAACACATTCAGTTTCCCATCATCATCAACATCATGGTTAACGTTAACCTTATTATCAGATTGGGAGGGGTGTCAGGGACATAGTACGCGACCATCCTCCCCAGATCAGTCCCCAATAAAACATCAGTGGGCAGGTTTTCGGACACCCCCACTTCCTTCACCCCGCTCCCGCACCCCAGTCAATGAAAACTCGGGCTATCGGCAAGGGTAGTGGACGCCCCCAATCCCGGTGACAGTTAAGGTTTTCCTTGTAATCAACTCTTCAGGGCCGCCAGTTCGGGTCGGATGAGGGTTCGTTCAGCCCCGGTGTCCTTGAGGCCTGTAGCAAGACGGGCCCCCACGCGGACGGGCTGCACGTTGTCATCAACCCTCCCCACCACACCACCCACCAAAAGAACAGAGGCGTTGGCCCGGAGGCCTTGGCTGGGGGGTTCTTCTGCCTCTCCGGACAGGTGGCGCTGATGTGTCCATCCTTTTACAGGAGAAACACTGGCGGGGGTCTGATGTAGGCCTGGCGCTGGCAAAGGGGATAGTGCCTCCAGAGGACGACTGGCAGGGGCACTGGGGTTGGTTGCAGGCTTACCCCCTCCCCAGCGGGCGGTGACGGGCTTCCGCACCTCGGTTTTCCGGTTGGCCTCATAGCTGTCGGCGATCCGTGCTGTTCTGACCGCGTCCTCCGGTTCTCGGTCCAGGATGAACTGTCGGACCTCAGCTGGGCACAGATGCAGGAAATGGTCTTTGATCATCAGGTCCCTCAGGTTCTCAAAGGTGTCAACTGACAGTCCATGGATCCACTGGTCAAAGTGGTTCCTGAGTCCTTGCACCACATCGCTATAACTGTCGTGTGGGCCACGTTGGAGGTTCCGGAACTTCTTTCGGTATACCTCAGGGGTTAGCTGGTACTTGGCGATCAGGGCTTGCTTGATGGCCTGATAGTTGTCATCTTGATCTGGCGTGAGTGAAGCAAACGCCTCCAGAGCTTTGCCCTTTAGCCCGGGAGTCAAGTACCTGGCCCATTGGTTGTCAGGCAGCCGGTACTGTCTGCAGACTTTCTCAAAGGCCCGCAGAAAAGTGTCCAAGTCTCCGTCCTTTTCCATCACGGGAAAGTGCTCCGGCCGGGGCTTCGGACTCTGAGAGCTGCTGGGTGTACCGCTCAGGGCTGTGGAGGGCGTTGCCCCTTGTCTGAGCAGCTCCAGTTCATGGGCTCTTTGAGCTTCCCGCTCGGCTCTCTCAGCCTCCCGCTCGGCCTCTCGCTGGGCTTGGCGCTCGGCTCGGGCCTCCTGCTGGTATTGCTGAATCAGCTTCAGGCGCTCCCCCCGGTCGTCGGTGGGGAGTTCCTCCAGGGCCGCCTGCAGGTAAGGGTCCAACCCGCCCTGGGTGTAAGCCTGCAGGGTTTGGGCCTCTGCTGCCGCCCCACCTTGGCTTGGGCCGGCTTCTGTGCCCTCCTCGCTCTCAGCGTGGTCCTGTGACATCAGGACCTTGATCAGTTGAGCTTTGGTTTGGCCCATGGGGTCAAGGCCTCGGGAAATGCATATTCCAGCAAGAGTGTCCCTTTTCTGCAGTTTACACCACTCTTCTCCCATCCTCGCCATTGCCAAATAAAAGATAGGATAGAAAAACAAAGAGAAGGGAGGGTAACCGCAAGTACACACAATTGTCTCAGGACTAATAAACACTGAGTCTGTTCTCCAAAACTTGCAAGTTTTTTAGTGAATGGAATGATTGCTCAAACCAGATCACTAATGCTCTATAATCCCACCGCTCTGCCACCAATATGTGATGAAACGGTGCACACACACGACGGCTGCTGCCGTCCGACCCAGTAAACTGCAGGGATTTATAATTATCCCACTTCCACTTAGGAACTTGCAGCTCTCTGGCGCCCCCCTTACCCTCAGGTCAGTCAGGGAACTGCACCTAGGATAATTAGTCGCCAGACGGGTCACTTGGATGTGTGCTGGCTATTGGGCACGCTGCAGTGAGGGAATTATAATTACTCCGAGCCGCAGCCGGGTAATACACTTATAAAACCCGCTCCGTCACCGCCAACGCCACCCCAAAAGGTCAACACTTTATACCCCTTCTTTATAGCTGCCACCAGCCACGGTTTACTTGAACAATTTATCAAGAGGGTCCGTAGCAACCCCAAAACAGTAGCGTAGTACTTCAGGCGCGTGCAAATTCGTTTATAGAGCAGGAGAAACAAACTAATAAATTTATAGGTTTATTCCTTAAAAAGACAGGCAGTGCTTATACAATATAAAAAGATGTAACAAGCTGAGGCAATATCATTATGTACAAATGCATTTATAAAATAAAATAGGATTAAGAATGAAAGACTCACATGGTTGTTAGATCATATACAGGCAAGCCAGGGTGGGGGGAAGGAGCCACACGTCATAGTTCATTTGCAGATCTCTTAGTCAAGACGTCACAGCAAGGAATGAGAAAGGGGGCTCACCACAGGATTTATACCTGGGGCTGCTGACCTCACAAAAGGGACTGGTTTTTCTGGCCACCTCCCAGGGACAGAAGTGTATGATTTGAGCTCTGAAATATCATAAGGACCATAACTCAGCGGGGAACTCTAGCAGAATAATGGCAGACCTATCAATGATCTTACTTTAAAATGACGGTTCCAATGAGCCCAAAACGGGATGAGCTAGTTTGTGGGGATCCGAGAATTCCATTTCTCGGGTTCTGTTGGAGTTACGGGTTCACCAGTACCACGGGAACGATGCCTATGGACACAGGTTTCAAAACAGTAACTTTCGTGTTTCTGACGCAAATCCCCACCGTGTTATAACCAAAACAGAATGAAGTCTCCAAAATGGCTGCTAGGGTAGGGACAGCACATGTTGCTGACAATGGGGACCCCTGCGGTGAAGCGGCAAAACTTCCAGCACTGGTAGCTCAGGTTACACTGAGCTTGACTGCAGGTTGGGAGGGGGAAGGGAAGCGTGAGCTGCAGAGAAAAGGAGGGAGGAGTAACTTTGCCCTTTGCTTGCAAACGGTGGGGTTGTAGTACTATGGGGAAAGTTCTGGAAACAGCACAAGAAATGAAGCTTGCAGTATCATCACAGATCTGTTCTATAGAGTCATTACACAGAGTGATCTATAGAGTAATTACACACAGTGATCTATTCTATAGAGTCAAATTACACACAGAGTGATCTATTCTATAGAGACATTACACACAGAGTGATCTATTCTATAGAGTCATTACACACAGAGTGATCTATTCTATAGAGTCATTACACACAGAGTGATCTATTCTATAGAGACATTACACACAGAGTGATCTATTCTATAGAGACATTACACACAGAGTGATCTATTCTATAGAGTCATTACACAGAGTGATCTATTATATAGAGACATTACACACAGAGTGATCTATTCTATAGAGTCATTACACAGAGTGATCTATTGTATAGAGACATTACACACAGAGTGATCTATTCTATAGAGTCATTACACACAGAGTGATATATTCTATAGAGACATTACACACAGAGTGATCTATTCTATAGAGTCATTACACACAGAGTGATATATTCTATAGAGACATTACACACAGAGTGATCTATTCTATAGAGTCATTACACACAGAGTGATATATTCTATAGAGACATTACACAGAGTGATCTATTCTATAGAGTCATTACACACAGAGTGATCTATTCTATAGAGTCATTACACACAGAGTGATCTATTCTATAGAGTCATTACACACAGAGTGATCTATTGTATAGAGTCATTACACAGAGTGATCTATTGTATAGAGACATTACACACAGAGTGATCTATTCTATAGAGTCATTACACACAGAGTGATCTATTGTATAGAGACATTACACACAGAGTGATCTATTCTATAGAGTCATTACACACAGAGTGATCTATTCTATAGAGACATTACACACAGAGTGATCTATTCTATAGAGTCATTACACACAGAGTGATATATTCTATAGAGACATTACACAGAGTGATCTATTCTATAGAGTCATTACACACAGAGTGATCTATTCTATAGAGTCATTACACACAGAGTGATCTATTCTATAGAGTCATTACACAGAGTGATCTATTATATAGAGACATTACACACAGAGTGATCTATTCTATAGAGTCATTACACAGAGTGATCTATTGTATAGAGACATTACACACAGAGTGATCTATTCTATAGAGTCATTACACAGAGTGATCTATTATATAGAGACATTACACACAGAGTGATCTATTCTATAGAGTCATTACACAGAGTGATCTATTGTATAGAGACATTACACACAGAGTGATCTATTCTATAGAGTCATTACACACAGAGTGATATATTCTATAGAGACATTACACAGAGTGATCTATTCTATAGAGTCATTACACACAGAGTGATCTATTCTATAGAGACATTACACAGAGTGATCTATTCTATAGAGTCATTACACACAGAGTGATCTATTTCTCGTGTTTATTTCTGTTAATGTTGATGATTATTTCTTACAGCCAATGAAAACCCAAAGGTCATTATCTCAGTAAATTAGAGTAATTAACAGTAATCACCTGTAAAGGCTCCTAAGTGTTTATAAAGGTCCTTAGTCTGTTTCAGTAGCTCCGCAATCATGGGTGTGACGTGTCTCCATTTGTGGACGGGGAGCACTCACCTGGCTGGTCGTTGAGGCATCCTCTCCAGAGGTATATCACAAGCCTCCTCTCTCTGGCTCAGCCTAGCCAGCACCGCTGCCCGTGCACAAACACACAGGCTCCATCTTGGGTGTTCAGACACACCGCCTCAAGGTGGGGTATGTAGGTGATTGGAGCCACCCATGTCTCCAAGTCACCTGGAAGCCTTCCCAATGTATAGTAACCCTCAGCAGTAGATCTACTGAGTAAAACAAGCCCAGGCTTCCATCACAGGGCCACACACCTCTGCGATCCACACCACCCAATAACCACATGGAGAAGACTGCTGACCTGGCAGATGTCCAGAAGGCAGTCACTGACACTCCACAAGGAGGGGAAGCCACAAAAGGTCATTGGTAAAGAAGCCGGCTGTTCACACAGTGCTGTATCCAGCAGATTAATGGAAAGTAGAGTGGAAGGAAAAAGTGTGGTAGAAAAAGGTGCACAAGCAACCGGGATAACCACAGCCTGGAAAGGATTGTTAAGAAAAGGCCATTCAATAACGTGGGGGAGATTCACAAGGAGAGGACGCTGCTGGAGTCATTGCTCCAAGACCACCACACAGACGTGTCCAGGACATGGGCTACAAGTGTCACATTCCTTGTGTCACCACTCATGACCAATAGACAACACCAGAAGCGTCTTACCTGGGCCAAGGAGAAGAAGAACCGGACTGTTGTCAGTGCTCCAAGGTGTTGTCTTCAGATGAAAGTACCGTATTTTTGGATTATAAGACACAGTTTTTTCCTCTTTCCTCCAAATTTTGGGGGAAATGGGGGTGCGTCTTTGTTAAATATACTTATTTCGTATATTTATTTATTTAGGATTTCTCACCAGATGCGATACACTAAAGAAAATGTCATGAGGTTTCTTATAAAAAATGTAGTGCTTTATTGGACTGTCCACCAAAAAGCATCATTGCAGCAAAACATAAAATAGATGAAATAGTTACAAAGAGATTTGACATTTGTCCATATCAGAGTTTGTTCCCAATCTTTCCTGTGATCCTGAATGGCAGATGGCATCTGTCTCTGTCAGCATGGTTACAGCGTCCGTCCATCTGATGTCTGTGTGACGTGTGAGCGAAGAGAACCCCCGTCCCTGTGGGCCATGTGTTATATACGTCCCACGTGTTCTCTCTATAAGGTGTTAACATTTCCTAAATATACAGAAATCACCTGTCAGCATGTGCTCAGTGCAAAATGGAGTGTCATAAGAATCAGTCAAGAACCAATAATTAATAGTTAACTATTCCTCCTATTGAGGGTGACAGACATTAACTGGAACCCAAGAGTAGAGAAGCTCATCTTTAGGATAATAAGATCTTTCTTCTTTTCTTCTTCTTTGGCAAAATAATGTAATGTCCATAATAATAATAATAATAATAATATCAGGTTATTGTTATATGCACTCAATAACATAATGATGTGAATTCATGTTATGGTCGCTGTGACCAATATTTATATAAAATGTATAATTATACTTAGAAATATAGCGTTGGTAGATCCACTCTTTCGTTATTTTTCAGCAATAGGATAAGACATAACTTTTATTAACTTTAAAATAAAATTTATCAAACAAATCAAATCTAAAGTGCAAGGTGCATAAAAAACAGATGACCAGAATGAAGCTGGTAGTAGATACAAGATTAGTTCACGTAACCTCGTATGGATCCCAAAGGGTATTCAGGACATCGGACTCATTACAGATGCCTGAGTATTAATACCGCCATATGTCACACTGGTATACAATATTCACTAGGAATTTCTATGCAACCATTATACACAATTGTGGATATTGCAGCTTACCCAGGGCCAAAGCAGTAGTGCCACACTGTTATGGGTCACATGGAAAAACTTGCGTGTAGTGTTGTCACATATATCTGGTGGCTTAACATTATTTAACACCTATTTTTTATCTGCCACCCATCACGTTTGTGACACCATAAACAGGAATAATGGAGGCATCAGTGGATCAGAAGAATCCTATTAGCAGATATAATCGCAGTAATACAGAACTTCAATTGCAAAATACAAGCAAACTTCATTAACCAGCGTTTACCTTTCCTCTCTAAAACCTCCTTAACCCCTTCACCCCCAAGGGTGGTTTGCACGTTAATGACCGGCCAATTTTTACAATTCTGACTACTGTCTCTTTATGAGGTTATAACTCTGGAACGCTTCAACGGATCTTCGCGATTCTGAGATTGTTTTCTCGTGACATATTGTACTTCACGTTAGAAGTAAAATTTCTTCGATATAACTTGTGTTTATTTTTGAAAAAAACGCAAATATGGCGAAAATTTTGCAATTTTTAAACTTTGAATTTTTTTCCCCTTAAAACAGAGAAATATGTCACACAAAATAGTTAATAAATAACATTTCCCACATGTCTACTTTACATCAGCACAATTTTGGAACCAAAATTTTTTTTTGTTAGGAAGTTATAAGGGTTAAAAGTTGACCAGTGATTTCTCATTTTTACAGCAAAATTTACAAAGCCATTTTTTTAGGGGCCACCTCACATTTGAAGTCACTTTGAGGGTCTATATAGCAGAAAATACCCAAAAGTGACACCATTCTAAAAACTGCACCCCTCAAGGTACTCAAAACCACATTCAAGAAGTTTATTAACCCTTCAGGTGCTTCACAGGAGCTGAAGCAACGTGGAAGGAAAAAATGAATATTTAACTTTTTAGCCACAAAAATGATCTTTTACAAACTTTTTTTTATTTTCACAAGGGTAAAAGGAGAAAATGGCAGATAAAGTTGTTGTGCAATTTCTCCTGAGTACACCAATACCCTATATGTGGGGGAAAACCACTGTTTGGGCACACGGCAGAGCTCGTAAGGGAAGGAGCGCCGTTTGACTTTTTCAAACTACAATTGGCTGGAGTTGAGATTGGACGCCATGTCGTGTTTGGAGAGCCCCTGATGCGCCTAAACAGTGGAAACCCCCCACAAGTGACACCATTTTGGAAACTAAACCCCCTAAGGAACTTATCTAGATCTGTTGTGAGCACTTTGAACCCCAAAGTATTTCACAAAAGTTTATAATGCCTGGGTGTGAAAAAAAAACAAAAACAATTTTCCACAAAAATGATTTTTTAGTCCCAAATTTTTGATTTTTCCCAAGGAAATTGGACCCCAAAAGTTGTTGTACAATTTGTCCTAAGTACGCTGATACCCCATATGTGGGGGGGGGGGAAACTGTTTGGGCGCATGGCAGGGCTTGGAAAGGAAGCAGTAACGTTTTGGAATGCAAACATTGATGGGGGTCATGTTCCGCTTGTAGTGCCCCAGATGAGCCTAAACAGTGGAAACCCCCCACAAGTGACCCCATTTTGGAAGCTAGACCCCCTAAGGAACTTATCTAGATCTTTGGTGAGCACTTTGAACCCCAAAGTGCTTCACACAAGTTTATAATGCCCGGGCATGAAAATAAAAAATCCTATTTTTTTCCCACAAAAATTATCTCTTAGTCATGTCATGTGTGCATTGCCACGAAGATCGTCGCGGTTGCACATTTTGACTTCTCACAGCTGAGCTGCTGTTTCTTTGTGTTTGGCAGCTAGGGAGTTAATTCTGTCTGTGCTCGGTGCTGGACTGGGTGCAGTTTCTCCCGGCTGCAATTGATTATTTGTTGATTGGTTTCCTTTAAATTTCTGGTTGTCTGCTTGGGGAGTTGCCAGTGAAACCTTCATGCAGACCACAGATAGGAATGTATCTGTATAGACTTTAGTTGTGAGCTCCTTAGTTGTTCTAAGCTCAACTTGGTTAGAGTTTATTTCCCAGACCATTTATGTTCCTTTGGTGTTTGAGTGTGTATGCAAGCGAGTGTTATCCTGTCTGTCTTATATGTCTAATCTGTGTATTTAGCAGAGATCAGCCCTATTCCTTTGGTGGTAATCAGATCCTTCTTAGGACTGATTACAGGGTTCAGGGACTGATAGGAGACAGGGTTAGGCTGGAGACTTGGACCTCTGAACCATTATCAGTACCTCCAAGGTGAGGGATTAGTTAGGACCCCAGTTTAGGGTCAGGTTAGACCCGGTCCTCCTCTTTCCTGTGACAGGTATCAAGTCCTCAAGATTAACCCTGAGTTCAACGGATATCGTGTCAGGTAAATCTATTCTATATTACATGCTGATGTTACTAATCTATATGTTGTATAGAGTGTTGTTCTTTTAAATAGTTTACTGACATTGTAACATATCATAAGACCGCGTGACATTTTCACTGGCCATAAAAATTATCTCCAGTTACCATGGATCCAGTAGCCCAGCTGGCTCTGCAGTTGCAGGGATTATCCATGGAGCTGACGGACATTAAGTCCAAAGTTTTGTCTCCCTGGAGCAAACCAGAGTTGAACCTAAAGTAGCTCTCCCGGACAGGTTCACTGGTGGGCGAGACAAATTTTTCACCTTCCGGGAGGCATGTAAATTGTATTTTCGGCTTCGGCCTCGATCATCAGGGAGTGAGGAGCAGAGAGTGGGAATTGTTATCTCACTTCTGCAAGGGGACCCTCAATCCTGGGCATTTTCCCTTCCTCCGGGATCCCCGGCTCTACTGTCTGTAGATCAATTTTTTACTGCCCTGGGATTGGTATATGATGACCCAGATCGGGTCTCTCTTGCTGAGACAAAATTACGTAAGATACAGCAGGGAGATCGTCCGGCAGAGGAATTTGCTTCTGAGTTTCGTAGATGGGCTACAGATACTCAGTGGAATGACCCAGCTCTTAGGAGCCAGTTTTGTCATGGGCTTTCTGATAAATTAAAAGACGTTTTGGCTCAGTATGAGTCTCCTCCTTCTCTGGAGGCTGCTATGGCCTTAGCTATCCGTACTGATAGACGGCTTCGGGAGAGGGGTGAGGTAACCCCACTCCCTGTTGTTTCTCCACCTACCACTAAAGTCCCTTATGTTGAGGTTCCCCTTGTCTGTTCGGATGAGCCTATGCAGTTGGGAGGGACATCATTTCGTAGGAGGGGATTGGCGGTACGCCGCAGGACTAGAAGATGTTTTTTCTGCGGGAAAGAGGGACATTTTGTTGGAGAATGTCCATCCCATGCCTTGTTGAGCCAAAAGTCGCCGGAAAACTGTTAATCCCAGGTTGTGTGGTGGACGACAACCTGGGAGTATGTATTTCATCCGCCAGTTCTTCTCAGTTCCTTGTACCAGTGGAGGTGGTAGTTGGTACGAGAGTGGAGAGATTGTCTGTTCTTCTTGATAGTGGTTCCGGGGCTAATCTGGTTGACGCTCAGTTTGCTCAGGCTCAAGGTATGCATCTGAGTGTATTGGTCAAACCGATCCCTATATTCTCCATTGACGCCAGGCCTCTCGGCCAAGGTAGCTTTGTTCATGAAGTTCATAACATTGACCTTCGGGTAGGGGCAATACATAGGGAACAATTATCTTGTTATGTGTTGGAGGGTCTACCTACTCCCATTGTGTTGGGACTTCCTTGGTTGGTTAAACATAACCCTGTGATTAATTGGCAGTCCAGAGAAATAAGCCAATGGGGTGAGTTTTGCAAAAGCAACTGCATGAACACAGTCATCAGTGCGGTCGTGCCTAGTACATTGCCTCCTTTTTTGGAGGATTTTGGGGATGTTTTCTCTGAGGAGGGGTGTCAGGAGTTGCCTCCTCATCGCGTGTATGACTGCTCTATTAATCTCCTTCCTGATGCTAAGTTGCCTAAAGCTAGGTTGTATAATCTTTCTGGTCCTGAGAGGCAGGCTATGAAAGATTATATTTCTGAAAGTCTGGCCAAAGGGCATATTAGACCTTCATCTTCCCCTGTGGCCGCGGGGTTCTTCTTTGTGAAGAAAAAAGATGGAGGCCTACGCCCTTGCTTGGATTTCCGTGAACTTAATCGGATTACTGTTCGAGATCCGTATCCACTCCCTCTTATTCCTGATCTCTTCAATCAAATTGTTGGCGCCAAATGGTTTTCTAAATTGGATCTCAGGGGGCGTATAATCTGATTAGGATAAAAGAGGGGGATGAGTGGAAAACGGCGTTTAACACGCCGGAGGGACATTATGAGAACCTTGTCATGCCTTTTGGTCTGACTACTGCACCAGCAGTATTCCAACATTTTGTTAATGACATTTTTCGTCACCTTGTGGGGCTGTTTGTGGTTGTATATTTGGACGACATTTTAATTTACTCGCCAGATCTTGTGTCTCATCAGGAGCATGTGAGACAGGTGTTGCAGATCTTGCGAGACAATAAATTATACGCCAAACTGGAGAAGTGTGTATTTGCCGTACAGGAACTTCAGTTTTTGGGTTTCTTGGTGTCAGCCTCCGGTTTCCGTATGGACCCTGAAAAGGTGAGAGCAGTGCTTGAATGGGATCAGCCAGGGGATCTTAAGGCTCTGCAGCGTTTTTTGGGGTTTGCTAACTACTACCGGAAATTTATTTGTAATTTCTCATCTGTCGTCAAACCTCTCACTGACATAACGAGAAAAGGGACGGATTTTTCTAAATGGTCGGACAAAGCTTGCCAAGCCTTTTCCTCTTTGAAGAAATGTTTTGCTTCGGCACCCGTTCTCATCCAACCAGATGCATCTCAGCCGTTCATTGTGGAGGTGGATGCATCTGACGTAGGGGTGGGTGCAATATTGTCCCAGGGTCCGTCCCCTGGTAAATGGCATCCGTGCGCTTTCTTTTCTAAGAAATTGTCGTCCGCCGAAAGGAATTATGATATCGGCAATAGGGAACTTTTGGCCATTAAGTTGGCTTTTGAAGAATGGCGTCACTTTTTGGAGGGGCAGACCACCCGGTTACCGTTATTACTGATCACAAGAACCTGTTGTATTTGAAATCCGCTAAGCGTCTGAATTCCAGACAAGCTCGATGGTCGTTGTTTTTTACCAGGTTTAATTTTGTCGTCACTTATCGCCCGGGGTCTAAGAATGTAAAGGCTGATGCCTTGTCTCGCAGTTTCCCAGGGGCCGGGAAAACGGATGACCCGAGTCCTATCCTTCAGGAGGGGGTGGTAGTGTCGGCTGTATTTTCTGAGCTTGAGGAGGAGGTGTTAGAGGCTCAGGGGGACGCCCCTGCAGGACCTCCAGGAGACTGTTTGTCCCAAATCTGTTGAGACAAAAGGTTATTGAGGCACATCATAATTCTGCTCTAGCAGGACATCCAGGGAGTAAGGCTACTTTAGATCTCCTTTCTCGCCGGTTTTGGTGGCCTAATGCTAATAAAGATGTTATAACTTTTGTCGCGTCATGTGGGGTGTGTGCTCGCTCTAAAACCCCTCATACCCGTCCGTCTGGGACCCTTTCACCCTTGAAACTTCCGGAGCGTCCATGGACTAATTTATCTATGGACTTCATTACGGACCTTCCTCCGTCGTCAGGGAATACTGTCATACTGGTGGTTGTTGACAGGTTCAGTAAGATGGCACATTTCGTTGCTCTTCCTGCACTCCCTAATGCTAAAACTCTGGCGCAGGTGTTTATTAGGGAGATTGTGAGACTTCATGGTTGCCTTCTGATGTGGTGTCAGATAGGGGGTCTCAGTTTGTGTCCAAATTTTGGAGGGCATTTTGTTTACGTCGGGGGATGCAATTGTCATTTTCCTCGGCTTTTCATCCGCAGACCAATGGTCAGACAGAGCGTCTGAATCAAAGCCTAGAGACTTATCTTCGGTGTTTTGTCTCAGAGAACCAGGAGGACTGGTCTTCTTTCTTGCCTCTGGCAGAGTTCGCTCTTAACAACAGGCGGAGCGAGTCCACTGGTAAGTCCCCGTTTTTTGGGGCATATGGTTTCCATCCCCAGTTTTGTACTTTCAATGGGGGGGCCCTTCTGGGGTTCCTGAGGAGGAGCGTTTCTCGTCGTCACTTGCTTCAGTGTGGAGAGGTGTATTGAATAATCTGAGTGCGATGGGGAACCGTTACAAACGTATGGCTGATAGGAGGAGAGTTTCTGGTCCAGATCTGAATGTGAACGATCTGGTATGGTTGTCTACCAGGAATATAAAACTTAAAGTGCCCTCCTGGAAACTGGGTCCCAGATTCATCGGGCCGTACAGGATCAGTTCCATAATTAATCCTGTGGCATTTCGTCTGGACCTCCCTCCTACGTTTAAAATTCATAATGTGTTCCACAAGTCATTACTTAAAAGGTATGTGGCACCAGTCATACCGTCACCTCTACCTCCTCCTCCTGTGTTGGTCAATGGTAACTTGGAATTTCAAGTATCAAAGATCATTGACTCACGTCTGAATCGCCGTCCCTTCAGTACTTGGTGCATTGGAAGGGGTATGGTCCAGAGGAGAGGACGTGGGTCCCTGCGTCTGATGTTAACGCAGATCGTTTGGTTCGGACCTTCCACAGAACTCACCCGGGCAGGCCTGGCCCTGAGGGTCCGGAGGCCCCTCGTAGAAGGGGGGGTACTGTCATGTGTGCATTGCCACGAAGATCGTCGCGGTTGCACATTTTGACTTCTCACAGCTGAGCTGCTGTTTCTTTGTGTTTGGCAGCTAGGGAGTTAATTCTGTCTGTGCTCGGTGCTGGGACTGGGTGCAGTTTCTCCCGGCTGCAATTGATTATTTGTTGATTGGTTTCCTTTAAATTTCTGGTTGTCTGCTTGGGGAGTTGCCAGTGAAACCTTCATGCAGACCACAGATAGGAATGAATCTGTATAGACTTTAGTTGTGAGCACCTTAGTTGTTCTAAGCTCAACTTGGTTAGAGTTTATTTCCCAGACCATTTATGTTCCTTTGGTGTTTGAGTGTGTATGCAAGCGAGTGTTATCCTGTCTGTCTTATATGTCTAATCTGTGTATTTAGCTGAGATCAGCCCATATCCCTTTGGTGGTAGTCAGGATCCTTCTTAGGACTGATTACAGGGTTCAGGGTCTGATAGGAGACAGGTTAGGTTGGAGACTTGGACCTCTGAACCATTATCAGTACCTCCAAGGTGAGGGATTAGTTAGGACCCCAGTTTAGGGTCAGGTTAGATCCCGGTCCACCTCTTTCCTGTTTCAGCTCATCAAGTCCTCAAGATTAACCCTGAGTTCAGCAGATATCGTGTCAGGTAAATCTATTCTATACTTACATGCTGATGTAGCTATACTAGTTGTTGTATAGAGTGTTGTTCCTGTATTAATAGTTTACTGACATTGTATACATATCATTAGACAGCGTGACAAGTCACTAATTTTTTATTTTCCCATAGGTAACAGGAGAAATTGGACCTCAAAATTTGTTGTCCAATTTGTCCTGAGTACGCTGATACCCCATATGTGGGGGGGAATCACTGTTTGGGCGCAAGGCAGAGCTCGGAAGGGAAGGAGCACCATTTGACTTTTTCCAACCAAAATTGGCTGTAATTGAGATTAGACGCCATGTTGCATTTGGAGAGTCCCTGATGTGCCTAAACAGTGGAAACCCCCCACAAGTGACACCATTTGGGAAACTAGACCCCCTAAGGAACTTATCTAGATCTTTGGTGAGCAATTTGAACCCCCAAGTGCTTCACACAAGTTTATAACGTAGAGCCGTAAAATTAAAAAATCATATTTTTCCCACAAAATTGATCTTTTCACCCCAATTTTTATTTTCCCAAGGGTAACAAGACTCCAAAAGTTATTGTGCAATTTGTCCTGAGTACGCTGATACCCCATATGTGGGGGTAAACCACTGTTTGGGTGCATGGCAGAGTTTGGAAGGGAAGGAGCGCCGTTTGACTTTTTCAACGCAGAATTGGCTGGATGCCATGTCGTGTTTGGAGAGCTCCTGATCTGCCTAAACAGTGGAAACCCCCCACAAATGACATCATTTTGGAAACTAGACCCCTCAAGGAACTTATCTAGATGTGTGGTGAGCACTTTGAACCCCCAAGTGCTTCACAGAAGTTTATAACGTACAGCCGTAAAATAAAAAATCCTTTTTTTTTTTACAAAAATGATTTTTTTTGCCCCCAATATTTTATTTTCACAAGGGTAACAGGAGAAATTGGACCCAAAAAGTTGTTTCCAATTTGTCCTGAGTACGCTGATATCCAATATGTGGGAGAAAACTACTGTATGGGCGCACGTCGGGGCTCGGAAGGGAAGTAGTGACGTTTTGGATTGCAGACTTTGATGGATTGGTCTGGGGGCGTCATGTTGCATTTGGAGAGCCCCTGATGTGCCTAAACAGTGGAAACCCACCACAAGTGACCCCATTTTGGAAAATAGACCCCACAAGGAACTTATCTAGATGTGTGGTGAGCACTTTGAACCCGAAAGTGCTTCACAGAAGTTTATAACGTACAGCCGTAAAATAAAAAATCTTTTTTTTTTTTTACAAAAATGATTTTTTTGCCCCCAATATTTTATTTTCACAAGGGTAACAGGAGAAATTGGACCCAAAAAGTTGTTTCCAATTTGTCCTGAGTACGCTGATACCCAACATGTGGGAGTAAACTACTGTATGGGCGCACGTCGGGGCTCGGAAGGGAAGTAGTGACGTTTTGGATTGCAGACTTTGATGGATTGGTCTGGGGGCGTCATGTCGCATTTGGAGAGCCCCTGATGCGCCTAAACAGTGGAAACCCCCCACAAGTGACCCCATTTTGGAAAATAGACCCCACAAGGAACTTATCTAGATGTGTGATGAGCGCTATGAAGCCCCAAGTGCTTCACAGAAGTTTATAACATACAGCCGTAAAAACAAAAAAATCATTTTTTTTTTTACAAAAATGATATTTTCGCCCCCAGTTTTTTATTTTCCCAAGGGTAACAGAAGAAATAGGACAAATTGCACAATAACTCTTGGGGTACAGAGTACGCTGATACCCCATATGTGGGGGTAAACTACTGTTTGGGCGCATGGCAGAGCTCAGAAGTGAAGGAGCACCGTTTGACTTTTTCAACGCAGAATTGGCTGGAATTAAGATCAGACGCCATGTCACATTTGGAGAGCCCCTGATGTGCCTAAACAGCAGAAACCCCCCAATTCTAACTCCAACCCTAACCCCAACACACCCCTAACCCTAGTCCCAACCCTAACCACAAACCTAACCCTAACACACCCCTAACCCTAATCCCAACCCTAACCCTAATCCTAACGTTAGCACCAACCCTAACCCTAACTTTATGTCATGGGTGCATCGCCACGAAGATTGTCGCGATTGCACATTCTGACTTCTCGCAGCTGAGTTGCTGTTTCTTTGTGTTTGGTAATGAGGGAGTTAATTTTACCTAGCTCTTTGCTAAGACTAGGTCCAGCCTCGCCCGGCTGCTTTTGATTATGTTCTAATTAGCTTCCTTTATATAGCTGCCAGTCTGCTGGTTAGATGCCGGTGAAAGCATTCATACAGACTGCAGATAGGATCGGTTCTGAGAAGACTTAAGCTAAGAGCTCTTTTGTTGTTTCTCCTCACCTTGCTTATAGTTTATCTCCTAGACCTTTGGTGCTCCCTCTGTGTTTTAATGTTGTATGCAAGACAGTATTTACTTTATCCCCTGTCTGTCTCGTTTGTCTATACTGTTTGTTAACCTTTACCTGTCCATTCCCTATGGTGGTAATCAGGGTCCTTCTAAGGACTAGATTACAGTGGTCAGGGATTTATAGGAGACAGGGTTTACGCTGGTGGCCTGGACCTCTGTACCATTAACAGTACCTCCAGGTAGAGGGACTAGTCAGGACCCCAGTTTAGGGTCAGCATAGACCCCGGTCCACCTCTAGCCAGAGACAGCGTGAAAAGGATTCAGTATTGACCCACAGGATATTATGTCAGGTAATACTATGCTATATATACATGTTAATGTTACCTATTTATATGTTATATAGAATGTTGTCCCACTTGATAGATTACTGACATTATATATTTATACATCTGCTAGACAGCGTGACATTTTCACCGGCCAAACTATAGATTCTCCCCAGCTACCATGGATCCAGTAGCCCAGCTTGCCCTGCAGTTGCAGAAATTGTCCATGGAGTTTACGGACATTAAGTCCAAGGTTTTGTCCCCCCCGGAGCAAACCAGATCTGAACCTAAGGTTGCTCTCCCGGACAGGTTCACTGGTGGGCGGGACAAATTTTTTACCTTCCGGGAGGCATGTAAATTGTACTTTCGGCTACGGCCTCGGTCATCGGGGAGTGAGGAGCAGAGGGTGGGAATTGTCATCTCGCTCTTACAAGGGGACCCTCAATCCTGGGCGTTCTCTCTTCCTCCGGGCTCCCCGGCCCTCCAGTCAGTAGATCGATTTTTTGCTGCCCTGGGGCTGGTGTATGATGACCCGGATCGGTCTCCCTTGCTGAAACGAAGTTACGTAGGATACAGCAGGGAGATCGTCTGGCGGAGGAATTTTCTTCTGAGTTCCGTAGATGGGCCACAGATACTCAGTGGAATGACCCAGCTCTTAGGAGCCAGTTTTTTCAAGGGTTATCTGACAAATTAAAAGATGTTCTGGCTCAGTATGATTCTCCTCCGTCACTGGAGGCTGCTATGGCCCTTGCTATTCGTATTGATAGACGGCTTCGGGGGAGGTGCGAGGTAACTCCGCCCCCTGTTATTACTCCACCCACTACTAAAGTCCCTTATATGGAGGTTCCCCTGGTCTGTTCTGAGGAACCTATGCAGTTGGGTGGGACATCATTTTGTAGGAGGGAATCGGCGGTGCGCCGCAAGACAAGAAGGTGTTTCTTCTGCGGGAGAGAGGACATTTTGTTGGGGGGTGTCCCTCCCGTGCCTCATTGAGCAAAAAAGTCACCGAAAAACTGTTAATCCCAGGTTGTGTGGTGGACGACAACCTGGGAGTAGGTATTTCGTCCCCAGGTCCGTCTCAATTTCTCGTGCCTGCGGAGGTGGTGGTTGGTGCGAGAGTTGAGAGGATTTCTGTTCTTCTTGATAGTGGGTCTGGGGCTAATATGGTGGACGCTCGGTTTGCCCAGGTGCAAGGTATGCAACTGAGTGTATTGGCCAAACCGATCTCTATACTTTCTATTGACGCCAGACCTCTCGGTCAAGGTAGCTTTGTACAAGCTGTTCATAACATAGACCTTCGAGTAGGGGCAATACATAAAGAACAATTGTCTTGTTATGTGTTGGAGGGTCTTCCTACTCCTATTGTGTTGGACTTCCCTGGTTGGCTAAACATAACCCAGTGATTGATTGGCAATCCAGAAAGATAAGCCAGTGGGGTGAATTTTGCAAGAATAACTGCATGAACACGGTCATCGGTGCGGTCGTGCCTAGGACTTTGCCTCCTTTTCTGGAGGACTTTGGGGAGATGTTCTCAGAGGAGGGGTGTCAAAAGTTACCTCCTCATCGCACGTATGACTGCTCAATAAAATTGCTTCCTGATGCCTTATCTCGTAGTTTCCCAGGGGCCGGAAAGACGGATGACCCGGTTCCTATCCTTCAGGAAGGAGTGGTGGTGTCGGCTGTGTGCTCTGAGCTTGAGGAGGAGGTGTTGGAGGCTCAGGGGGACGCCCCTGTAGGACCTCCAGGGAAACTGTTTGTTCCTAATCAGTTAAGACAAAAAGTTATCGAGGCACATCATAGTTCTGCTTTAGCAGGACATCCAGGGAGTAAAGCAACTGTGGATCTCCTTTCTCGCCGGTTTTGGTGGCCTAACTTAAATAAAGAGATAATAACTTTTGTCGCGTCCTGTGGAGTTTGTGCTCGCTCTAAGACCCCACATACCCGTCCATCTGGGGTTCCTGAGGAGGAACGATTCTCGTCGTCACTTGCTTCAGTTTGGAGAGGAGTGCTGAATGGTCTGAGTGCTATGGGGAACTGTTTCAAGCGGAGGTCTGATAGAAGGAGAGTGTCTGGTCCGGACCTAGGTGTGAACGATCTGGTGTGGTTGTCTACCAAGAATATAAAACGCAAAGTTCCCTCCTGGAAACTGGGTCCCAGGTTCATCGGTCCATACAGGATCAGTTCTATAATTAATCCTGTGGCATTTCGTCTGGACCTCCCTCCTACATTTAAAATCCATAATGTATTCCACAAATCGTTGCTTAAGAGGTACGTGGCGCCAGTTATACCGTCACTTCTACCTCCTCCTCCAGTGGTGGTCAATGGTAACTTAGAATTTCAAGTGTTGAAGATCATTGACTCACGTCTGAATCGCCGGTCCCTTCAGTATTTGGTTCATTGGAAGGGATATGGTCCTGAGGAGAGGACGTGGGTCTCTGCGTCTGAGATTAACGCAGATCGATTGGTTCGGACCTTCCACACGACTTACCCGGACAGACCTGGCCCTGAGGGTCCGGAGGCCCCTCGTAGAAGGGGGGGTACTGTCATGGGTGCATCGCCACGAAGATTGTCGCGATTGCACATTCTGACTTCTCGCAGCTGAGTTGCTGTTTCTTTGTGTTTGGTAATGAGGGAGTTAATTTTACCTAGCTCTTTGCTAAGACTAGGTCCAGCCTCGCCTGGCTGCTTTTGATTATGTTCTAATTAGCTTCCTTTATATAGCTGCCAGTCTGGGTGTTAGATGCCGGTGAAAGCATTCATACAGACTGCAGATAGGATCGGTTCTGAGAAGACTTAAGCTAAGAGCTCTTTTGTTGTTTCTCCTCACCTTGCTTATAGTTTATCTCCTAGACCTTTGGTGTTCCCTCTGTGTTTTAATGTTGTATGCAAGACAGTATTTACTTTATCCCCTGTCTGTCTCGTTTGTCTATACTGTTTGTTAACCTTTACCTGTCCATTCCCTATGGTGGTAATCAGGGTCCTTCTAAGGACTAGATTACAGTGGTCAGGGATTTATAGGAGACAGGGTTTACGCTGGTGGCCTGGACCTCTGTACCATTAACAGTACCTCCAGGTAGAGGGACTAGTCAGGACCCCAGTTTAGGGTCAGCATAGACCCCGGTCCACCTCTAGCCTGTGACAGCGTGAAAAGGATTCAGTATTGACCCACAGGATATTATGTCAGGTAATACTATGCTATATATACATGTTAATGTTACCTATTTATATGTTATATAGAATGTTGTCCCACTTGATAGATTACTGACATTATATATTTATACATCTGCTAGACAGCGTGACATTTTAGCCGCAACCCTAACCCTAACCCTAATGGGAAAATGGAAATAAATACATTTTTTTAATTTTATTATTTTTCCCTTACTAAGGGGGTGATAAAGGGGGTTTGATTTACTATTTATAGCGGGTTTTTATGATTGGCAGCTGTCACGCTAAAAGACGCTTTTTAGTGCAAAAAGTAGTTTTTTGCATCACCACATTTTGAGAGCTATAATTTTTGCATATTTTGGCCCACAGAGTCATGTGAGGTCTTATTTTTTGCGGGACGAGGTGACGTTTTTATTTGTACCATTTTTGAGCATGTGACGTTTTTTGATCACTTTTTATTTCGATTTTTGGGAGGTTAGAATGAACAAAAATTAGCAATTCATGAATTTCTTTTGGGGGAGGCGTTTATACCGTTCCGCGTGTGGTAAAATTGATAAAGCAGTTTTATTCTTCGGGTCAGTATGATTATGGCGATACCTCATTTATATCATTTTTTTATGTTTTGGGGCTTTTACAGAATAAAAGCAATTTTATATAAAAAATCATTATTTTTGCATCGCTTTATTCTGCGAGCTATAACTTTTTTATTTTTTTGCTGATGATGCTGTATGATGGCTCGTTTTTTGCGGGACAAGATGATGTTTTCAGCGGTACCATGTTTATTTATATCGGTCTTTTTGATTGCGCGTTATTCCACTTTTTGTTCGGCGGTATGATGATAAAGCATTGATTTTTTGCTTAGTTTTTTTTTTTTAAAGGGTTCACTAAAGGGGTTAACTAGTGGGACAGTTTTATAGGGGGGGTCGTTACGGACGCGGCGATACCAAATATGTGTACTTTTATTGTTTTGTTTTTTTTATTTACAGGAAGAAATGAATTTATTGGGGAATATTTTTTTTTTTTTTTATGATTTTTTTCACCACTTTTTATTTTCATTTTTTTTAACTTTTTTACTTTGTCCCAGGGTGGGACATCACAGTATTTTAGCAGATCGCTGGTGTGACAGTGTGTACAGCACTCTGTCACACCAGCGATCGCTCTGGCATCGCTGCAGGCTTCCTCTGCGCCTGCTCTCAGCAGGCACTGAGGAAGCCGCCTCCCTGCAGGACCCCGGCGCCATCTTGGATCCGGGGACCTGGAGGGAGGACGGACCCTCGGAACAGCGCGACACATCGCGCTGCTCTGAGGGTCTCAGGGGGGCGCGCAGGGAGCCCCCACACTGCGCGATCCTCCCCTGTGCCCCCTGGTACAGCGCGATCATGTTTGATCGCGGTGTGCCAGGGGTTAATGTGCCGGGAGCGGTCCGTGACCGCTCCTGACACACAGTCACGGGTGTCAGCTGTGATAATCAGCTGACACCCGGCCGCGATCGGCTGCGCTACCCCCGGGAGCGCGTCCGATCGCACGGGACGTACTATCCCGTCCCCGGTCATACGGGCCCAGGTACCATGGACGGGATAGTACGTCCGATGGCAGTAAGGGGTTAAAGGCCCCATTACACACAGCGAGATCGCTGAAGTGTCACCGCTTTTGTGACGTAACAGCGACCTAGCCAGTGATCTCACTTAGCGTGACACGCAGCGACAACCGGCCCCCTGCTGGGTATCGCTGATCGTCCCTGAATGTCCTGGACCATTTTTTGATAGTTGGTCTCCCGCTGGCCAGCACGCATCGCTGAGTGTGACAGCGGGAGACCAACGATCAGCGAGCTGGTAACCAAGGTACACAGCGGGTTTCTAGGCACCGGGCAGTTCTTAGAAACCCGATGTTTACCTTGGTTACCGGCTCCCTGCACCAGCGCGCTGGTATCCAGCGTACACTGCGGGTAACTAGGCGACGTGCATCACTTGTTACCCGCACTGTCGCCATCCTGATCCCTGTTTGGCAGCTCACCAGCGATCCTCACAAGTCCATATCGTTATCGGGATCGCTGGTCAGTCGCTATGTGTGACCGGGCCCTAAGTGTTGAGGATATTTTGCACAACAAAAGCAGATTTATGCATCTCAGAGACAGTTTATTACTCTTTATGTCCCTTTACAAACAATACGACATCTCATCTGTCTTACTAATAGTGGACTTGTGTGACATAAACAATGGCGCACTTTAAAAAATCAGAACCGTCTCACCAAAAAGTCAGAGGGTGAATCAGAAAACCTCCTTCATCCTCATTGAAGCGGCGAGCATTGTGTCCCCTCCGCCCCACGCGTTTCCTTGTCTCATCAGGGGAGTCTCTTGGGGTGAGTACAGCGCCACAGTCTCAGTGGCCGTCTCAGTCCATCTCCTGCCGTCACATGTGGATGTTCTGTGTGTCGCCCACTTTATATATAGCGCCTTGCAGGTAGTTGAAGGACCCTCCGGTCACATGACCACCGAATGTCCTGTAGCTAGACCGCATATAAACAGGGGGCGCGCGTTCTGTGGCACGCATGACATCCCCTCAGCGCGATGCTTGGCTACTGCGCAGGCGTCCTCTGGTGCCGCTATACATATGGAGGAGCGTTTATCACCAGGTCACTAAGCAACCAATGTAAAAGAACAACATTCCGTGGTGGATGCTGCAGTCGTGGTTGTCAGCGGTGAATACTGCAGTCGTGGTTGTCAGGGGTGGATGCTGCAGTCGTGGTTGTCAGGGGTGGATGCTGCAGTCGTGGTTGTCAGTGGTGGATGCTGCAGTCGTGGTTGTCAGTGGTGGATGCTGCAGTCGTGGTTGTCAGCGGTGGATGCTGCAGTCGTGGTTGTCAGGGGTGGATGCTGCAGTCGTGGTTGTCAGGGGTGGATGCTGCAGTCGTGGTTGTCAGGGTGGATGCTGCAGTCGTGGTTGTCAGTGGTGGATGCTGCAGTCGTGGTTGTCAGTGGTGGATGCTGCAGTCGTGGTTGTCAGTGATAGATGCTGCAGTCGTGGTTGTCAGTGGTGGATACTGCAGTCATGGTTGTCAGCGGTGGATGCTGCAGTCCTGGTTGTCCATGGTGGATGCTGCAGTCGTGGATGTCAGTGGTAGATACCGCAGTCGTGGTTGTCAGTGGTGGATACTGCACTCGTGGTTGTCAGCGGTGGATGCTGCAGTCGTGGTTGTCAGTGGTGGATGCTGCAGTCGTGGTTGTCAGTGGTGGATGCTGCAGTCGTGGTTGTCAGTGGTGGATGCTGCAGTCGTGGTTGTCAGCGGTGGATGCTGCAGTCGTGGTTGTCAGGGTGGATGCTGCAGTCGTGGTTGTCAGCGGTGGATGCTGCAGTCGTGGTTGTCAGTGGTGGATGCTGCAGTCGTGGTTGTCAGGGTGGATGCTGCAGTCGTGGTTGTCAGGGGTGGATGCTGCAGTCGTGGTTGTCAGGGGTGGATGCTGCAGTCGTGGTTGTCAGTGGTGGATGCTGCAGTCGTGGTTGTCAGTGGTGGATGCTGCAGTCGTGGTTGTCAGTGATAGATGCTGCAGTCGTGGTTGTCAGTGGTGGATACTGCAGTCATGGTTGTCAGCGGTGGATGCTGCAGTCCTGGTTGTCCATGGTGGATGCTGCAGTCGTGGATGTCAGTGGTAGATACCGCAGTCGTGGTTGTCAGTGGTGGATACTGCACTCGTGGTTGTCAGCGGTGGATGCTGCAGTCGTGGTTGTCAGTGGTGGATACTGCAGTCGTGGTTGTCAGTGGTGGATACCGCAGTCGTGGTTGTCAGGGTGGATGCTGCAGTCGTGGATGTCAGTGGTGGATACCGCAGTCGTGGTTGTCAGGGTGGATGCTGCAGTCGTGGTTGTCAGCGGTGGATGCTGCAGTCGTGGTTGTCAGTGGTGGATACTGCAGTCATGGTTGTCAGTGGTGGATACCGCAGTCGTGGTTGTCAGGGGTGATGCTGCAGTCCTGGTTGTCAGCGGTGGATGCTGCAGTCGTGGTTGTCAGTGGTGGATGCTGCAGTCGTGGTTGTCAGCGGTGGATACTCCAGTCCTGGTTGTCAGCGGTGGATGCTGCAGTCGTGGTTGTCAGTGGTGGATGCTGCAGTCGTGGTTGTCAGCGGTGGATACTGCAGTCATGGATGTCAGTGGTAGATACCGCAGTCGTGGTTGTCAGTGGTGGATGCTGCAGTCGTGGTTGTCAGCGGTGGATGCTGCAGTCCTGGTTGTCAGTGGTAGATACCGCAGTCGTGGTTGTCAGCGGTGGATGCTGCAGTCGTGGTTGTCAGTGGTGGATGCTGCAGTCATGGATGTCAGTGGTGGATACCGCAGTCGTGGTTGTCAGGGGTGGATGCTGCAGTCGTGGTTGTCAGTGGTGGATACTGCAGTCGTGGTTGTCAGTGGTGGATACCGCAGTCGTGGTTGTCAGGGTGGATGCTGCAGTCGTGGTTGTTAGCGGTGGATACTGCAGTCGTGGTTGTCAGTGGTGGATACCGCAGTCGTGGTTGTCAGGGGTGGATGCTGCAGTCGTGGTTGTGAGTGGTGGATGCTGCAGTCATGGTTGTCAGCGATAGATGCAGCAGTCGTGGATGTCAGTGGTGGATGCTGCAGTCGTGGATGTCAGCGGTGGATACTGCAGTCATGGTTGTCAGCGGTGGATGCTGCAGTCGTGGTTGTCAGTGGTGGATGCTGCAGTCGTGGATGTCAGCGGTGGATACTGCAGTCGTAGTTGTCAGTGGTGGATGCTGCAGTCGTAGTTGTCAGCGGTGGATGCTGCAGTCGTGGATGTCAGTGGTGGATGCTGCAGTCGTGGTTGTCAGCGGTGGATACTGCAGTCGTAGTTGTCAGTGGTGCATGCTGCAGTCGTGGTTGTCAGCGGTGGATACTGCAGTCGTGGTTGTCAGTGGTGGATGCTGCAGTCGTGGTTGTCAGGGGTGGATGCTGCAGTCGTGGTTGTGAGTGGTGGATGCTGCAGTCATGGTTGTCAGCGTGTGATGCTGCAGTCGTGGATGTCAGCGGTGGATACTGCAGTCATGGTTGTCAGTGGTGGATGCTGCAGTCGTGGTTGTCAGTGGTGGATACTGCAGTCGTAGTTGTCAGTGGTGGATGCTGCAGTCGTGGTTGTCAGCGGTGGATACTGCAGTCGTGGTTGTCAGTGGTGGATGCTGCAGTCGTGGTTGTCAGGGTGGATGCTGCAGTCGTGGTTGTGAGTGGTGGATGCTGCAGTCATGGTTGTCAGCGGTGGATGCTGCAGTCGTGGATGTCAGGCAGTCGTAGTTGTCAGTGGTGGATGCTGCAGTCGTGGTTGTCAGCGGTGGATACTGCAGTCGTGGTTGTCAGTGGTGGATGCTGCAGTCGTGGTTGTCAGCGGTGGATGCTGCAGTCGTGGTTGTCAGCGGTGGATACTGCAGTCGTGGATGTCAGGCAGTCGTAGTTGTCAGTGGTGGATGCTGCAGTCGTGGATGTCAGGCAGTCGTAGTTGTCAGTGGTGGATGCTGCAGTCGTGGTTGTCAGCGGTGGATACTGCAGTCGTGGTTGTCAGTGGTGGATGCTGCACTCGTGGTTGTCACGGTGGATGCTGCAGTCGTGGTTGTCAGCGATGGATACTGCAGTCGTAGTTGTCAGCGGTGGATACTGCAGTCGTAGTTGTCAGTGGTAGATGCTGCAGTCGTGGTTGTCAGCGGTGGATGCTGCAGTCGTGGATGTCAGGCAGTCGTGGTTGTCAGTGGTGGATGCTGCAGTCGTGGTTGTCAGCGGTGGATGCTGCAGTCGTGGTTGTCAGCGGTGGATGCTGCAGTCGTGGTTGTCAGTGGTGGATACTGCAGTCGTGGTTGTCAGCAGTGGATGCTGCAGTCGTGGTTGTCAGCGGTGGATGCTGCAGTCGTGGTTGTCAGTGGTGGATGCTGCAGTCGTGGTTGTCAGTGGTGGATGCTGCAGTCGTGGTTGTCAGTGGTGGATGCTGCAGTCGTGGTTGTCAGTGGTGGATGCTGCAGTCGTGGTTGTCAGCGGTGGATGCTGCAGTCGTGGTTGTCAGTGGTGGATGCTGCAGTCGTGGTTGTCAGTGGTGGATGCTGCAGTCGTGGTTGTCAGCGGTGGATGCTGCAGTCGTGGTTGTCAGTGGTGGATACTGCAGTCGTGGTTGTCAGCAGTGGATGCTGCAGTCGTGGTTGTCAGCGGTGGATACTGCAGTCGTGGTTGTCAGCGGTGGATACTGCAGTCGTGGTTGTCAGCGGTGGATGCTGCAGTCGTGGTTGTCAGCGGTGGATGCTGCAGTCATAGTAACATAGTTATTAAGGTTGAAGGAAGACTTTAAGTCCATCTAGTTCCCCCCATATCCTATCCTAACCTGCCCTAACATGTTGATCCAGAGAAAGGCAAAAAAAAACCCAAGTGGCAAACAGTAAGCTTCACATTGGGGAAAAAAATTCTTTCCCGACTCCACATACGGCAATCAGACTAGATCCCTGGATCAACGCAGTATCTAGGAAACTAGTGAATATAGCCTGTAATATTATACTTTACATCCAGTCCCTTCTTACATGTTAGTAAGGAATCACTCATTAAAACATTAGACGGCAGAGAGCTCCATAGTCTCACTGCTCTTACAGTAAAGAATCTGCATCTGTGATTATGGCTAAACCTTCTTTCCTCCAGACGTAGAGGATGCCCCCTCGTCCCCGTCACAGGTCTAAGAGTAAAAAGATCATTAGAAAGGTCTTTGTACTGTCCCCTCATATATTTATACATTGTAATAAGATCACCCCTAAGCCTTCATTTCTCCAAACTAAATACCCCCAAGTGTAATAACCTGTCCTGGTATTACAGACCCCCCAGTTCTCTAATAACCTGTCCTGGTATTGCAGACCCCCCAGTTCTCTAATAACCTGTCCTGGTATTACAGACCCCCAGTTCTCTAATAACCTGTCCTGGTATTACAGACCCCCAGTTCTCTAATAACCTGTCTGGTATTACAGACCCCCAGTTCTCTAATAACCTGTCCTGGTATTACAGACCCCCAGTTCTCTAATAACCTGTCCTGGTATTGCAGACCCCCCAGTTCTCTAATAACCTGTCCTGGTATTGCAGACCCCCCAGTTCTCTAATAACCTGTCCTGGTATTGCAGACCCCCCAGTTCTCTAATAACCTGTCCTGGTATTACAGACCCCCAGTTCTCTAATAACCTGTCCTGGTATTACAGACCCCCCAGTTCTCTAATAACCTGTCCTGGTATTACAGACCCCCCAGTTCTCTAATAACCTGTCTGGTATTCAGACCCCCAGTTCTCTATAACCTGTCCTGGTATTACAGACCCCCCAGTTCTCTAATAACCTGTCCTGGTATTACAGACCCCCCAGTTCTCTAATAACCTGTCCTGGTATTCAGACCCCCCAGTTCTCTAATAACCTGTCCTGGTATTACAGACCCCCCAGTTCTCTAATAACCTGTCCTGGTATTACAGACCCCCCAGTTCTCTAATAACCTGTCCTGGTATTACAGACCCCCCAGTTCTCTAATAACCTGTCCTGGTATTACAGACCCCCCAGTTCTCTAATAACCTGTCCTGGTATTACAGACCCCCCAGTTCTCTAATAACCTGTCCTGGTATTACAGACCCCCCAGTTCTCTAATAACCTGTCCTGGTATTACAGACCCCCCAGTTCTCTAATAACCTGTCCTGGTATTACAGACCCCCCAGTTCTCTAATAACCTGTCCTGGTATTACAGACCCCCCAGTTCTCTAATAACCTGTCCTGGTATTACAGACCCCCCAGTTCTCTAATACCTGTCCTGGTATTACAGACCCCCAGTTCTCTAATAACCTGTCCTGGTATTACAGACCCCCCAGTTCTCTAATAACCTGTCCTGGTATTACAGACCCCCCAGTTCTCTAATAACCTGTCCTGGTATTACAGACCCCCAGTTCTCTAATAACCTGTCCTGGTATTACAGACCCCCCAGTTCTCTAATAACCTGTCCTGGTTTGCAGACCCCCCATTCCTGTAAGAACCCCGTTCTAAACCCGTCTTATAACCCCTTATTCAAACCAGTTCCTATAACCGTCCGGTTTCAACACCCCAGTTCTAATAACCGTCCTGTAATCACCCATTCTTAATTACCCCCAGTCTCTAATAACCGTTCCGTAATACAGCCCCCCGTATTCACCACCCTTCCTATACTGTCCCCATTTCAACCCCCCCTTCTATAACCCCTGTTTAAACCCTTCGTTTCAACCCCCCGTCCTATAACTGTCGACAGCCCCCCTCTAATAACCTGTCCTGGTATTGCAGACCCCCCAGTTCTCTAATAACGTCCTGGTATTGCAGACCCCCCGTTCCTAATAACCTTCCTGGTTTCAGACCCCCCAGTTCTCTAATAACCGCCTGGTATTCCCCGTCCAATACTTCCGGTTTAGACCCCCTTTATAACCCCCCGTTTAAACCCCTGTTTTACAGACCCCCTTTTATAGACCCCCCAGTTTCTAATACCGTCGTTATTCAGACCCCCAGTTCTTAATAACCTGTCCGGTATTCGACCCCCATTCTAATAACCTGTCTGGATTCAGCCCCCAGTTCTCTAATAACCTGTCCTGGTATTCAGACCCCCAGTTCTCTAATAACCTGTCCTGGTATTACAGACCCCCCGTTCTCTATAACTGCCTGGTATTGCAGACCCCCAGTCCATAACCTGTCCGTATTCAGACCCCCCGTTCTCATAACCCCCTGGTATTAGCACCCGATTCTCATAACCTCCTGTATTGCAGACCCCCAGTTCTCTAATAACCTGTCCTGGTATTCAGACCCCCAGTTCTCTATAACCTGTCCTGGTATTGCAGACCCCCCAGTTTCTAAACTCCTGGTACAGACCCCCCACGTTCTCTAATAACCTGTCCTGGTATTGCAGACCCCCCAGTTCTCTAATACCTGTCCTGGTATTCCCCCCCAGTTCTCTAATAACCTGTCCTGGTATTCAGACCCCCAGTTCTCTAATAACCTGTCCTGCAGACCTTCTAACTACCCGTCCTGTATTCAGCCCCCAGTTCTCTAATAACCTGTCCTGGTATTCAGACCCCAGTTCTAATAACCTTCCTGGCTATCAACCCCTGTATTCTAATAACCTCTCTGTATAGTACCCTCATTTCTATAACCTGTCCTGGTATTCAGACCCCCCAGTTCTCTAATACTGCTGGTATTGCCACCCCCAGTTCTCTAATAACCTGTCTGGTATTGCAGACCCCCAGTTCTCTAATAACCTGTCCTGGTATTCAGCCCCCCATTCTCTAATCCTGTCCTGGTATTGCAGACCCCCCAGTTCTCTAATAACCTGTCTGGTATTGCAGACCCCCTTCTCTATAACCTGTCCTGGTATTCAGACCCCAGTTCTAATAACCTTCCTGGTATTCAGACCCCCAGTTCCTAATAACCTTCCTGGTATTGCAGACCCAGTTCTCTAATAACCTGTCGATTCACCCAGTCTCAATACCTGTCGGTTGCGACCCATCTAATGCTGATTAACCCTTCATACCTATGCTCTAATAACCTGTCCTGGATTAGACCCCCATTCTCAATAACCTGTTGTATTGCAGACCCCCCAGTTCTCTAATAACTGTCTGGTATTGCAGACCCCCAGTTCTTATACCTGCCTGGTATTACAGACCCATTCTAATAACCTGTTGGTTATTGCAGACCCCAGTTCTCTATAACCTGTCCTGTATTGCAGCCCAGTTCTTAATAACCTGTCCTGTATTACAACCCCGTTCTTAATAACCTGCTGGTTTCAGCCCCCAGTTCTCTAATAACCTTCTGTATCAGACCCCCAGTTCTTAATAATGTCTTATTGAGACCCCCCTCTCATACCTGTCCGTATTCAGACCCCTTCTCAATAACTGTCCTGGTTTGCAGACCCCCAGTTCCTAATACTGTCCTGGTATACAGACCCCTCGTAATAACCTGCCTGGTATCGACCCCTCTTATCCTTCCTGGTACAGACCCCAGTTCCTAATATGTCCTTATAACCCCCGTTTTAATACCCGGGTTTCAACCCACTATAACTTCCTTATTCCCCCCCAGTTCTCTATAACGTCCTTTTGAGCCCCGTTCTCATAATGCGTATTCAGACGCTCTGTCCTGGTATTGCAGACCCCCCAGTTCTCTAATAACCTGTCCTGGTATTCAGACCCCCAGTTCTCTAAAACCTGTCTGGTATTGCAGACCCCCAGTTCTTAAACTGCTACACCCCAGTGCTATACTGTCTGGTATTCAGACCCCAGTTCTCTAATAACTGTCCTGGTATTAAGACCCCTTCTCTATACCTTCTGGTATTCACCCCAGTCAGTGTTAGCTCTCATGGCTAATTCACAGTTTCTGTCTGTATTGCAGACCCCAGTTCTTAATAACTGTCCTGGTATTCAGACCCCCAGTTCTCTAATAACCTGTCTGGTATTCAGACCCCCAGTTCTCTAATAACCTGTCCTGGTATTGCAGACCCCCAGTTCTCTAATAACCTGTCCTGGTATTGCAGACCCCCAGTTCTCTAATAACCTGTCCTGGTATTGCAGACCCCCAGTTCTCTAATAACCTGTCCTGGTATTGCAGACCCCCAGTTCTCTAATAACCTGTCCTGGTATTACAGACCCCCAGTTCTCTAATAACCTGTCCTGGTATTCAGACCCCAGTTCTCTAATAACCTGTCCTGGTATTGCAGACCCCAGTTCTCTAATAACCTGTCTGGTATTGCAGACCCCCCAGTTCTCTAATAACCTGTCCTGGTATTGCAGACCCCCAGTTCTCTAATAACCTGTCCTGGTATTGCAGACCCCCAGTTCTCTAATAACCTGTCTGGTATTGCAGACCCCCAGTTCTCTAATAACCTGTCCTGGTATTGCAGACCCCCCAGTTCTCTAATAACCTGTCCTGGTATTCAGACCCCCAGTTCTCTAATAACTGTCCTGGTATTCAGACCCCAGTTCTCTAATAACCTGTCCTGGTATTGCAGACCCCCAGTTCTCTAATAACCTGTCTGGTATTGCAGACCCCAGTTCTCTAATAACCTGTCCTGGTATTGCAGACCCCAGTTCTCTAATAACCTGTCCTGGTATTGCAGACCCCCAGTTCTCTAATAACTGTCCTTGGTATTGCAGACCCCCAGTTCTCTAATAACCTGTCTGGTATTGCAGACCCCCAGTTCTCTAATAACTGTCCTGGTATTGCAGACCCCCAGTTCTCTAATACCTGTCCTGGTATTTCAGACCCCCCAGTTCTCTATAACACTGTCCTGGTATTGCAGACCCCCAGTTCTCTAATAACCTGTCCTGGTATTGCAGACCCCCAGTTCTCTAATACCTGTCCTGGTATTGCAGACCCCCAGTTCTCTAATAACTGTCCTGGTATTCAGACCCCCAGTTCTCTAATACTGTCCTGGTATTAAGACCCCCAGTTCTCTATAACCTGTCCTGGTATTGCAGACCCCCAGTTCTCTAATAACCTGTCCTGGTATTAGACCCCCAGTTCTCTAATAACCTGTCTGGTATTGCAGACCCCAGTTCTCTAATAACTGTCCTGGTATTGCAGCCCCCAGTTTTCTCTAAAAACTGCTCCATGGTATTGCACGACCCCCGGTTCTCTTAAAACCATGTCTCTGATCTGCGACCGCCCCTGCTCTACTAACCTGTCCTGGGTATTACTGACCCCGTGTCTCAATTAACTGCCTGTGTTATTAATACCACCCAGTTTCTTAATACCTGTGCAGTTTTAGACCCCTACATATCTTCTATACCTTGTCCTGTATTCAGACCCCTGTTTCTATAAACTTTGGTATGCAGACCCGCCAGTTTCTATTACCTCTGGTATTGCAGATTCCCCTCTAGTTCTCTAATTACCTGCTCCTGTATGCAACCCCAGTCTGATATACTGTCATGGTATTGCAGCCTCCCCAAGTTCTTAATAATTCCTGTATTAAGAACCCCAGTTTTACCACTAGTTAAGATCATACTGTCCTAGTATTCGACCCAGTTCAGTTTTCCCCTTTAGACCAGAACTGCACACAGTATTCTAAGTGTGGTCGCACCAGTGACTTGTATAGAGGTAAAATTATGTTCTCCTCATGAGCATCTATGCCTCGTCTAATGCATCCCATTATTTTATTTGCCTTGGCAGCAGCTGCCTGACATTGGCCACTAAATGTGAGTTTGTCGTCCACCCATACACCCAGGTCTTTTTCAGTGACAGTTTTGCCCAGTGTTTTACAGTTAAGCACATAATTATACATCTTGTTTGTTCTACCCAAGTGCATGACCTTACATTTATCCCCATTAAAGCTCATTTGCCATTTATCAGCCCAAGCTTCTAGTTTACATAAATCCTCCTGTAATATAAAATTATCCTCCTCTGTATTTATTACCCTGCAGAGTTTAGTGTCATCTGCAAATATTGAAATACTACTCTGTATGCCCCCTACAAGGTCATTAATAAATATGTTAAAGAGAAGCGGCCCCAATACTGACCCCTGTGGTGCCCAACACTGACCCCTGCGGTACCCAATACTGACCTCTGTGGTACCCAACACCGACCCCTGTGGTACCCAATACTGATCCCTGCGGTACCCAACACTGACCCCTGCGGTACCCAACACTGACCCCTGCGGTACCCAATACTGACCCCTGTGGTCCCCCACTGCTAACCGTGACCCAGTCCGAGTGTGCTCCATTAATAACCACCCTTTGTTTTCTATCCATGAGCCAGTTCTTAACCCACTTACACATATTTTCCCCTTCCCCATTGTTCTCATTTTATGTATCAGCCTTTTGTGTGGCACCGTATCAAAAGCTTTTGAGAAGTCCATGAACACCACGTCCACGTGCATTCCTTGGTCCAGTCCTGAACTTACCCCTTCATAAAAGCTTATCAGATTAGTCTGACAAGAACGGTCCCTCGTAAACCCATGCTGATACTGTGTCATGAGGTTATTCAGCCTCAGATACTCCAATATAGTATCCCTTAAAAAACCCTCCAGGATTTTACCCACAGTAGATGTTAAGCTCACTGGCCTATAATTTCCAGGTTCAGTTTTTGCCCCCTTTTTCAATATTGGCACCACATTTGCTATACGCCAGTCCTGTGGTACAGACCCAGTTATTATGGAATCTTTAAAGATTAAAAATACCTTATATACTCGTGTATAAGCCGAGATTTTCAGCCCATTTTTTATGGCTGAAAGTCCCCCTCTCGGCTTATATTCGAGTCATATACAGGGGGTCGGCGGGGTAGGGGGAGCGCAGCTGTCCTATATACTTACCCTTCCGCTGGCGCGGTCTCTGCCCTGCTCTTCTCTCCACGGTCTCCGGCGCCTGTGTTCAGCGGTCAGCTGGCACCGCTCATTAAAGTCATGAATATGCACATATTCATGACTTTAATGAGCTGTCCCGCGTGACCGCTGAACACAGGCGCTGGAGACCGTGGGAGAAGAGCAGGGCAGAGACCGCGCCAGCGGAAGGGTAAGTATAAGCGATATTTACCTGTCCCGTTCCGCTGTGTCCTCGGGTCCTCTTGCTGCGATGTTCAGGCAGAGGGCGCGATGACGTGGTTACTGTGCGCAGCGCCCTCTGCCTGATCATTCACTGCTGGAGGACCCGGAAGGCAGCGGCGAGCAGCGGTGACAGGTAAATGTCTCAGGTGCCGGGGCCCTGAGCGAGCGGTGACACCGGCACCTGTCCACCATAGAGCGCCGGTGTCCCCGCCTGCTCAGGACACCGGCACCTGGCCCCCAGCAACGAGAGGTGAGTATGTCTTTTTTTTTTTTTTCGGTTGCAGCAATTGAGGCCTATACTATGGAGCATAATCTATGGGGGCACAATCTATGGATCATCTGTCTCGACCACGCACCACAATTGTGGGTTTCCAGGGATATGGGGTACTCGGAGCCGAGCCCATGAAAGTCTATGGGATTTGTGTCACTGGCAGCGGTGGCTCGGTCTGTGGCCCTGGCGGTCAGGCGTATGATGGGGGGGATTATTTACAGGGGACTGGTAGATAACAGTTCGTGACGCCACCTGTAGTTTTCTGATCACTAAGACCAGCGCTGCTGTAGATCTCTGAGGGGATGTTGTGGCAGCTAGATGACGGGTCCCCCACAGGTGGGACTGGTCCCTCAAAGTCTATGGTATTAATGATGTAGGGTGCAGATAAATGAATCAGTCTCACACCATCCAGCGTCTTTCCATACCTTTTACTTGTCAGATGTTTAGGCAGGTCCCGGGGAGCTGGTTGGGGTGGAGAATGTGCTTCGAGATAACAGCTGAGCAGGTTAGAGGCCTCCTTAACTTCCAATATGTAGGTGAGTCCAACTTGCATGAAGCGTAGTTAACTCCGAATACTCCAGCTAACTCTATAGCTGTACTGCCCGGTCAGCTTTGTGGTGGAGCCTTCCAAGTGATGAAACTAGGTTCTTACTTTTGTCTGCGCTTGACTCAAAGTCCCTATTCCACCTGACTCCGGTTACGTACCGACACTAAGGGCTTACTCCTGCGACTTGTAGTCCAGCGAGTCTCTGGTTTTCTCGTTACTATGCGTGAAGCGATAGCAACACTTCGGTCCCCAGTGACCGGGTAATAGTGCAGATAATCCAATATCTAAGGCACTTCTCTAATTCCTTCCACTGCGCCCTTCGCCCTGCTCGCGCTCTTAACATAAGCACTCCACACTTCCTATGGTAGTACAAGTCAATCCTTTCTTACTTCTTCCTTGGAGCTCGCTGACAGATTCTCAGTATTCTCCTAGTTCAGGAACACATCAACTGAACTTCACTGTCCTTGGGACAGGCGACTGAAGTTTCTGCTGCTAACTCTTCTCTCCATTAAACTGTCTCCGAACTGCACTGTCCTGAGACAGGAAGCTTGACTCCTCTCTGCTGCATGTCACTACCTTATATACCCTATGGGTGTGTCCAAGTGTGTGATGGAGTGAATGGATATCAAGCATTAAACTGTTACCTCTCCGCACATCCTCCAGGATTTTATGTGTGCCTTACATACCAGGGCTACACATCCCCCCTTGGTAAAACACAGCACTCCCGGGCTGTAAAATATAAAAAGAAAGACATTTTGTTTTGCATTTAAACAATAACATGAAACTCATCCCATCCGGGAGGTACGAAATCTTGAACGTTACATTATGTACAATGGACAGTAAAACATTATCAAAATTATCAAAACTTTCAATAAATATACAGTATTCTTGTGAAGGACCCGCACCAAACCTTCCACGTGGGTCCTGGGTGGGCTGCAGGACATCCGAATGCAGACCTCACTCAGTGCCACACCACACGGGTTTTATGTTCAGAGGTAGTTGTGCTGGTTTTATGTAAAACCAATATAATGCACCGTAGCGCAACTATGTACAAAGATAAGTTCTGGGCTGGCACAGTCCTCAGCCTCTCAGTCCATTATGAGGAAAAGACACATATATTATATCCACATCAAAACACATTTTAAAACTTACAATAAAGTGCAAATAAATCTTCTCATAACCTTGTATATTATCTTATAATTCGTATATCCTCTTACCCAGCCGGGTATTCTACTTATTGCAAAATATGTAACATTACATACTTATATCAAAGGTGCAAATTATTTTCACTTTTATGAACTTATATACATATTGAATGTGGTAAACCCTGTCAGGGTCCTACCGGTCTTTATTATTTACTAATTTCAGTGACGTCTTCCACACCGGGTGCTGGAACGACGCGATGATCCTTAGATCTCATGACAAACAAGTCGTGACCTGCTATCAACGTTTGGGTCGCAACAGTTCTTGTGCGAACCGCTTGGGGCACGCCGGGTACTTTCTCCTTGTGAGACGCCGATTGCGTCGCAGTTTGCGTTGCAGGTAGCGATTCAAATTTAACCGCAGTTTGCGATACAAAGGGAGACTTGGGTGCAGAGGTGCGAGCAGGTAGCGATGCCGATCGCGTCGTAGATTGCGATGGGCCTGCAGGGGGCGATTCCGGGGCACGGCCTGGTGCTATTTGAGCTCGAGACAGGGACGCTGCGGTAGTGGTGACGTTACCGGCGTCGGGGACGGGGTCGCTGACGACAGACACGTTTAGGGCATACCACCCCTTCAGACCCCAGTGCCGTGTATAACTAACTATGTCCCCATTAGCTAGGTCCCTACCGGATGACCGATGGGCAGGTGGGACTCCACATCTCGACGGCTTACAAAAACCCCTTGATAAAGTCCCGGCTCGCGGATGAAACCCCAGCCCTTGCGGAGCTGGAATTCCACAACGCACCCCTGATGCCGTGGTTCCCGCAGGGTACCTTTGTCCTTGCGGACCATCTCCTTGTCCGCGACCAACTGCTCGTATTGGCGTTGTCGGTTCTGCTGCACCTCTCGCTCTTCCTCCTGCCGGCGTCGCTGCTCTTCTTCACGACACTGCATCTCTCTTTCCCACTGGACAGCGTACGTGACGTCATCAATCCGCTCCATTGCATCCCAGTCGACGTCTGGCAACGATGGGCAGGACCCCTCCGGTGTCCCCGCCGGGGAACGGTAATCCGCTGCGGCCTCCTGACCTGGCTGGCTCTCAGGGACGGGCAGGACCTCCTCAGCCTCCTTCGCCTCCACCGCTCCATCGGTGGGATCAGGTACAGCATATCTGGTGTCCGCCTCCAGTCGCTCCGCAGCCTTTTTCATCAGGGCCTTTGGATAATCCAGTGATAGGGGGGTATCAAGAGACGGTATTTCACTTGTGGGAGAGAACATGGCGTCCCACAGCAGCCGCTGTGTTTGGGTGCGCCAGCGTCTCTCCGTCTCTTGTCGAATTGCACGATTCTGCAGCTTCATCTTCAGCTCTGCGTTCTCCCTCCGCAGCTCCATCATGGCGGGGTCGGTGTCCCGATCTGGGGACAGCTCCGGCACAGGCAGACAGTCCTCCGGTACTGGGCACTGATTCTCCTGTCCTTCCGCCATCTCGGTCCAGGTATATCTGTGGTATCCAACAGGAACATTCTGGTCCTTTCCGTGGAGGCGGGATTTGCGTCTCCTCCTCTTCGCATAGAGGATGAAGAGGAGGCGTATCTCTTTTGCAGTGGGGCTGGATCTCACATTGTAATAGGCCTTGGAAAGGGCGGCCATAACTTTTCGCGCTTCAGGGGGGTACACGCCCACGAAGGTACGCCCACCTTCTTCACCAGCGCCTCAGGGCGCCAACTTGGCGGTAAAATGGCGGTATTTTGGCGCCAATAGTGACATACAGCAAACAGTTCAATTTAGGCACACAGGGCTTACGATCTTGTAAGTTTCGGATCCTGTTCGTGAAGCCAAGTTTTGTCTCGACCACGCACCACAATTGTGGGTTTCCAGGGATATGGGGTACTCGGAGCCGAGCCCATGAAAGTCTATGGGATTTGTGTCACTGGCAGCGGTGGGCTCGGTCTGTGGCCCTGGCGGTCAGGCGTATGATGGGGGGAATTATTTACAGGGGACTGGTAGATAACAGTTCGTGACGCCACCTGTAGTTTTCTAGTCACTAAGACCAGCGCTGCTGTAGATCTCTGAGGGGATGTTGTGGCAGCTAGATGACGGGTCCCCCACAGGTGGGACTGGTCCCTCTGAGTCTATGGTTATAATGATGTAGGGTGCAGATAAATGAATCAGTTTTACACCATCCAGCGTCTTTCCATACCTTTTACTTGTCAGATGTTTAGGCAGGTCCCGGGAGCTGGTTGGGGTGGAGAATGTGCTTCGAGATAACAGCTGAGCAGGTTAGAGGCCTCCTTAACTTCCAATATGTAGGTGAGTCCAACTTGCATGAAGCGTAGTTAACTCCGAATACTCCAGCTAACTCTATAGCTGTACTGCCCGGTCAGCTTTGTGGTGGAGCCTTCCAAGTGATGAAACTAGGTTCTTACTTTTGTCTGCGCTTGACTCAAAGTCCCTATTCCACCTGACTCCGGTTACGTACCGACACTAAGGGCTTACTCCTGCGACTTGTAGTCCAGCGAGTCTCTGGTTTTCTCGTTACTATGCGTGAAGCGATAGCAACACTTCGGTCCCCAGTGATCGGGTAATAGTGCAGATAATCCAATATCTAAGGCACTTCTCTAATTCCTTCCACTGCGCCCTTCGCCCTGCTCGCGCTCTTAACATAAGCACTCCACACTTCCTATGGTAGTACAAGTCAATCCTTTCTTACTTCTTCCTTGGAGCTCGCTGACAGATTCTCAGTATTCTCCTAGTTCAGGAACACATCAACTGAACTTCACTGTCCTTGGGACAGGCAACTGAAGTTTCTGCTGCTAACTCTTCTCTCCATTAAACTGTCTCCGAACTGCACTGTCCTGAGACAGGAAGCTTGACTCCTCTCTGCTGCATGTCACTACCTTATATACCCTATGGGTGTGTCCAAGTGTGTGATGGAGTGAATGGATATCAAGCATTAAACTGTTACCTCCCTGCACATCCTCCAGGATTTTATGTGTGCCTTACATACCAGGGCTACACACATCTATGGGGGCATAATCTATGGGGGCACAATCTATGGGGGCACAATCTATGGGGGCATAATCTATGGGGGCACAATCTATGGGGGCACAATCAATGGGGGCACAATCTATGGATCATCTATGGATCATCTATGGGGGCACAATCTATGGGGGCACAATCTATGGGGCACAATCTATGGGGGCACAATCAATGGGGGCACAATCTATGGATCATCTATGGATCATCTATGGGGGCACAATCTATGGGGCACAATCTATGGGGGCACAATCTATGGGGGCACAATCTATGGGGGCACAATCAATGGGGGCACAATCAATGGGGGCACAATCTATGGATCATCTATGGGGGCACAATCTATGGGGCACAATCAATGGGGGCACAATCTATGGATCATCTATGGATCATCTATGGGGGCACAATCTATGGGGGCACAATCTATGGGGGCACAATCTATGGGGGCACAATCAATGGGGCACAATCTATGGATCATCTATGGATCATCTATGGGGGCACAATCTATGGGGGCATAATCAATGGGGGCACAATCTATGGATCATCTATGGATCATCTATGGGGGCACAATCTATGGGGGCACAATCTATGGGGCACAATCAATGGGGGCACAATCTATGGGGGCATAATATATGGAGCATCAATGGGGGCACAATCTATGGGGGCATAATCTATGGGGGCATAATCTATGGAGCATCAATGGGGGCACAATCTATGGGGGCACAATCTATGGGGGCATAATCAATGGGGCACAATCTATGGGGCATAATCTATGGGGGCATAATCTATGGAGCATCAATGGGGGCACAATCTATGGGGGCACAATCTATGGGGGCATAATCAATGGGGGCACGATCTATGGGGGCACAATCTATGGATCATCTATGGGGGCACAATCTATGGAGCATCAATGGGGGCACAATCTATGGAGCATCTATGGGGGCACAATCTATGGGGGCATAATCAATGGGGGCACGATCTATGGGGGCACAATCTATGGATCATCTATGGGGGCACAATCTATGGATCATCTATGGGGGCACAATCTGTGGAGCATCTATGGGGGCACAATTTATGGATTATCTATGGGGGCACAATCTATGGAGCATCTATGGGGGCACAATCTATGGAGCATCTATGGGGGCATAATCTATGGAGCATCTATGGGGGCAGCATATAGGGCATAATCTCATTTTCCACCCTAGGCTTATACTCGAGTCAGTAAATTTTCCCAGTTTATTGTGGCAAAATTAGGGGGTCGGCTTATACTCGGTCGGCTTATACTCGGGTCGGCTTATACTCGGGTCGGCTTATACTCGAGCATATACGGTAATGCTCTATCTATGACTGTACTTAATTCCTGCAGTACTCAGAGGTGGATCCCATCCGGGCCCGGGGATTTGTCACCTTGGCTTTTTCCTCATCCTCATCCACCATTTCACCCAGACTATTTGTAAGGGGACCAACACTATCATTTTTTAGTTTCTTGCTATTTATGTAGTTAAAGAATATTTTGGGATTATTTTTACTTTCTCTGGCAATGAGTCTCTCTGCCTCAATCTTTGCTGTCTTGATTTGCTTTTTACAGAATTTATTCAGTCTTCTGTATTTATTTAATGCCTCTTCACTACCTACTTGCTTTAATTCCCTAAACGCTTTCTTTTTGTCCCTTATTGCGCCCCTTACAGCTCTATTTAGCCATAGTGGTTTCCTCCTAATTCTAGCATGTTTATTCCCATAGGGTATATACTGTGCACAGGTCTATTCAGGAGGCTAATAAACGTCTCCCATTTTCTTTGTGTATTTTTATGTCTCAGGATATCGTCCCAGTTTATTGCACCAAGATCATCTCTCATCCGCTGGAAATTTGCCTTCCTGAAGTTTAGTGTCCTTGTAACCCTCGACTACACATCTTATTAAAGGACACATGAAAGCTTATTATTCTGTGATCACTATTACCCCAGTGACCCCCAACCCTTATATTTGATCTGCGGTCTGGCCTGTTGGATAATATTAGGTCTAGCAGTGCCCCCCAACCCTTATATTTGATCTGCGGTCTGGCCTGTTGGGTAATATTAGGTCTAGCAGTGCCCCCCAACCCTTATATTGATATGCGGTCTGGCCTGTTGGGTAATATTAGGTCTAGCAGTGCCCCCCAACCCTTATATTTGATCTGCGGTCTGGCCTGTTGGTTAATATTAGGTCTAGCAGTGCCCCCCAACCC